>VZTB01005877.1:158426-173356 GCA_013397245.1 Thryothorus ludovicianus | reverse complement strand
CCGGTCCCGGTGTCCGGTCCCGGTGTCACTGCCCGGTGTCCGTGTCTGTGTCCGGTCCTGTGTCCGGTCCCGGTGTCCGGTCCCGGTGTCACTGCCCGGTCCCGGTGTCCGGTCCCGCTGTCACTGCCCGGTGTCACTGCCCGGTGTCCGGTCCCGCTGTCACTGCCCGGTGTCCGTGTCTGTGTCCGGTCCCAGTGTGCGGTCCCGCTGTCACTGCCCGGTCCCGGTGTCACTGCCCGGTGCCGCCGCCGAGGGGCGCTGGCGGCTGGCGCGGGGTCACGTGACCGCAATGGCGCAGCGGGTCTGGGTCCTGCGGTGCTGCCGCTGCCGCCGCTTCCAGGGGCAGCAGGTGGGGCCGGGCCGGGCCGGGCCGGGCCGGGACGGGACGGGGACAGTGAGGTCTGACCGACCCCTCTGTGCCCTCGCAGGCCAAGCGCAGCGGGCGGTGGAGCTGCAGCGTGTGCGGCCAGCGGCAGGCCGTGCAGAAGGTGAGGGCGGCCCTGCACCCTCAGCCGCGTGTGCCGCCCTCGGGGCACCTCGGCCGTGCCCTCACCTCGATCCTGTCCTCACCTCGGCCCTGTCCTCTCCTCGGCTGTGCCCTCACCTCGGCCGTGCCCTCACCTCGATCCTGTTCTCACCTCGGCCGTGCCCTCACCTCGGCCCTTTCCTCACCTCGGCCCTTTCCTCACCTCGGCCGTGCCTTCTCCTCGGCCCTGTCCTCACCTCGGCCCTGCCCTCACCTCGGCCGTGCCCCTCTGGCTGCTCCCTCAGCCTTGTCCTCATTCATTCTGTGCAGGTTTATGGGCAGGGCTCGGGGCTGGAGTGCAGGCGCCACGTCCAGAAGCTGAACTTGCTGCAGGGTGAAGCAGAGGAGGCCCTTGGCTGGACATCTTGGTACGGTGTTTAACCTTGCTGCTTTTGATGTGCTGCAGCTGATGTGCATCTTCACACCCTGGTGCCTGTAGCCAGCCTGAGCATGTCACAGGAAAGTTTTCTGGCCTGTTGAGAAGTCTTGAAAGTGCAGGTTTTGGCCTCAAAACAAGTGCTTTGTTTGAAACATGTCCCAGCATGTTTCTTTTGATAAGGATTTCTTTCAGATGCCTATAGGTGATCAATAGCATGTGTTGGTCAGGCCTTTAGTCGTTAATCTGTACACTATAGGGTTTGGGTTTGCTGTGTTGTTTTTCGATATTTTTTTTTTTTATTTGGTTTTTCTTGTGTACTGTTTGATGAGCTGACTGTGGAGATGTCCCTTTTACAGATTACATCCTCAGAAAACATCCATTTGAAGAAGTTGCTGCCTAACTGTTGGCATTTAGAGGGTTCACACTGTGATTCTGTTGAATAATCACTGTTGCTATCGATAAAAGACTGGTTCGGTGCAAACACTTCAGTGTAATTCCTGCTGGGCTGGAAAATCTGAGTAGCACCTTCCTGTTTATTTCATTTCTGAATCTGTTTATAAGTCATCTAATCTTGAAGTGTCTTGAACTTGTCCAGCCTCCTTTTTACTCAAAGTTATTTTCAGAGATCAGTCGAAGGTGATTATGTAACTTAGTTGTGACTACACAGTGCTTCACAGTTAATCTTGAGGAAGAAAACTCATTGTTCACTTTATCAAAAAGTCTTGCTATTTTTATTCTCAAAGAATTGTGAAATTCAAAACATTATGAAACAACTTCCCTTTTCCTTGCTTTCATGGGATAAAATAAGTCAATTTAAACTGTTGTACCAAACAAACACTGTTGTGTCCCTAGTTATGATCAATTAAAATACATCATTTCATAATTAGTGGCTTTAGATCAAACTTGCAACTGTATAGCAACAAGGAGGGCTCTAACTAGATTTAATCAAGTATTTGTGCAATGTATCTTGCAATTCATTCATTTGGCATAAGTTTTTCCATAGATCCTGATTTTTTTGGTAGGTCTTCTATCCAGTGTTCCTATCCATGCTTTCTATTCACTCCCTTGTACTATGACTGTGTGATTTAAAGCCTATAAATCAACAGACGGGAATGTGTTCTAGAAATTGTAGTTTAAATCTCTCTTTTAGGTGTGTAGAGGACTCTGTAAATGACAGCAAAAATAGAGCAGCACAACATGAGGACAGTTCAGTCCAGCAGGTAAGATCCCTACAAAGCTGAGGTAAATACAAACCCTTTCTGTTCTGGGTGAATCCCAGTGAAACCAGTGATCCCTTTATGTGGTTCAGACAGCTGAAGTGGTGTAATGGTGTTATCAAATGAGAGAGGCTCCTGCAGAGACAGGGAGATGTACACAGAAACTGCTCCACTGGGGACTGAACCTGGGAACATCATACAGGAGCATCTCCTAAACTGATTCATGATTTGAGGCATTCGGCACATGTAACAATACCAAAAATGAGAACCTCCATGTTTTAGTGGTTTTAGTAATTCTCCAGTGTTGTAGGAGGGAAGGACAGAAGGCAGTCGCTGGAGTAAATATCTGGACCAGGAGAGTGAGGATCAGGAAGATGAGGAGGAGGAGGCAGCTCTGGAAAGGCAACAGTTGTGTTCCCAGAGAAAGAACATTGTGGGAGAACAAAGGTACAGAGAGAACATTTTGCAAATTCAGTTTTGCAATTCCTGCCCCCGGCTGATGACACTTGATTTGGAGGTGTGGGAGGGAGCTCATCTCTGAGATCTGAGCTAAGGTTCAGGTTGTAGTGTATGACCTGAGCTGAGCAGGGATTTGGTATTTGGGATAAAGAGCCATGAATTTTATGAACCTCTCCAGTGATTTGTGAAAAGACACAGTGGATCTAATCTGTCCTCTTTGTGAATGGTTTTCTTGGCCAGGAAACACCCAAGGCACTTCCTCTCCAGTGATGTTCCAGAGCATGCAGAAGAAAGTGGATTTTCTCAGCTTGTCTATCAAGCCAAAAGAGTTAAAACCATGGAGGTATTTTAGCTATAGAAGATGCTCCTGACCTCTTTCATATCATCATCATTTTGATTTTTTTTGTGTCTGTCTCTGCTCTTCTCTAAGCAAGTCAGTGAATGACTGGGGAGAAAAAAATATGTTGGGGGTTTCTCTCAGAAAGGTTTTATTTAGGCAAAGCCAATGCCACCTTTAATGTGTTTCTATGCTGCATTTATAACCAAGTTCTCTCCCTTCTTACAGTGCATAGAATGCTTTGTAGCAGTGCCTGATGGATATGATGGAGATGCTGGTTCTGGAGGCAGTGTGGTTCCTATCTCTGAGTCTGTAGTGCCTGAGAATACACAGCCCCCAACTGCTTGTACCAAACCATCCAAGTGGGGAAAATTTCTCTCCTTATCTCACAACTCTAGTGAAAATGCTGCTGAAGTGACCATGGCACAGCAGGAGGGCAGTGGAGGTGCTGGTGGGACCTGGAGATGCTCAGGACAGGCTGGAAGGACTCTGCCTCAGGGTACAGGTTTTGAATTTAGAAAGTATGTTGCTAGCACTGAGGATCTGGCCTCAAGGCTGCCCAGCAGCAGCTGCTCAGTTGAGGGTGTGCTTGGAGAACCTCACAGGCAGGTGCTAAGGGTGGGATCTGCTGCAGAGACCACTGCTGGAAGGTGCTGCTTGGCTACCACAGGGACAGCAAACACCCTTGTTAATGCTAACCCTGGGCCTAAGCTGAGCAACATTTCTTGTGATCAACTCTTCTGCACAGGTGAGGAGTTTGATGACGATCTCTGAGAAGTTCAGGCATCTTCAGCATGTCTTTCTTGTCTCTAATGCATTTGATACATGTTTACTGCAAGTTTTTAATGATGGATTCACTCAAAGCCACAGAGAACAGCACTATTAAAGTTGTTTACTTGCTTGAAAGTTGTGTTTGGGAGGAAGGGAAGGAGGGGGAAGAGACTTGCTCTCAGGTTACAGTTTTGTCTAGCAACCTCAGCAGCTAGAAATAGTAATGGAAGTAGGTCAGCTTGGGGAACAGAAAGCTCTCAGGCTTTAAGGATTCCTGGCCTGTACAGTTGAATTCTGTGATTGACAATGCCTTACCAACTACAGCTCTTTTTTTCCCAAAACTAGATCTTTGTTGAAATCTCCCATAGCAACCCTTTCTTCCAGAGCTGCAAGCAGGCTCCAGAGCCAGCACAGCACTGGATTTCTCTTCCTTAAGAGTAGCCCTAAGAGCACACCAATGTGCAAAAAGGCAATCCTGGGCTGCTTCATGTTTTTAGCCTCATCTGTAACAGAGCTGTGATACTGAAATGCTCACACAGACACATCACATGCAGTAGTATTTATTTTTCCTCCATTCTACAAGCACTTAAGAACATGAGACAGAAACCCAGAGTAGGAAGAAAGAAGAACCACGGTAACTCATGCTGCGTTATCTGCTTTCAGCTAGAAAAGTGCTTTTTGTTACTACTACAAGTGAGGTGGCTGCTTGGAATACTGGATGGCATCTAGTGCAGCCCCAATGTCGCAGTTCTTGGTCTGCAGGAGCCGAGTGAGCCATCCTCCCTCGTCAGAGAAGCCCATGGACAGCATCTGGGACAGGGACTCGATGAGGCGAGGGTCAGCTTCTGTGGAAAGAAGAATTTAGAGCTGAGCTATTTAATGTAATTGGAAAACCAGGCAAGGCTTTAATAGCACTCTTTGAGAGGAGGAGACATGCTCTTCTTTGTCTCCCAGGAGTGCAGATGTTTGAGATAAACAATACATAACCAGAGCTACAGAAAGTGCTTAGTCAGGCTCAGCTGGCCTTGCTGTGGGACTCAGTGCTGCTGATCTCAGTTGAGGGACCTTGGATACTGTTACTGGCTCCCACAAGGAAAGTGCTGCCCTAAAGCCACAGGATGTACTGCTCCACATCCTGCATTAAAAGGCTCTCTCGAGCAGTACACAGCAAGGACATGATCAAGGACAGCACCTCATTTGTGTTGTTCAAAAGGCATATCAGCCTAAGGTCAGACATCTGGTTAAGACTTAGCAGCCCACATTCAAGAGAGGAACCACCTGATCACCTCTAAAAGGGTGCAAGAGCTGCCAACCTGCCCAAGTCAGGGACAGGTTTAGCTCTAACTTACACAACCTTGGTTTCTAGCACCTCTGAAACAAGTCTGCTTGTGTAAGGCCAAGTTGGCAGTTCCCAAGGTGAAGTTCCCCCTAGCTATGAAACCTGCACACACTCTCCTACCTGGGGGGAGGTGTGGGTACAGAGCAGCTTCTCGCAGCCCTGTAGGTCCTGGCTGGGGAGGATCCCGAGGCACATCCAGGGAGCTGGGACCGTCTGTTTCTGGCATTTGCAGAGATTGCAGTTCACCTGTGGAAGGATCCACTTCTTTGGACGATAAGTGGGTCCAGTCCTCTTCACCCCCCGACGAACTGCTCGACTCACTGTGTTCCTGAAATGGAAAAAGGAAGGTCCAGGTGCTGTAGTGCTTTCCAGGCAGGATGCACACTCCTACTATTTGCCTTTAATACAAAGAATTACATCCACAAGAAGTCCCACCACCTTTGCTGTAAATCTGTAAAGGTGCTGTGTATCACTTAATCTGCTCTCATCTTAATACTCACTCCCACCACACGTGCTAAATGATTATATTCAATTACTGTCATAGTTCCTGTACCTGGGAGTGGAAGCTGCCATCCTCCATTTGTGTGGGCACAGGATCTACCACCATGTCCTGTATCTGTTCTGCAATGGCATTTACTTGTGTAGCAGACTCTGTGTTATTCCAGTCTGCTTTGGTCTGGACATTCTGGGTTGGAGCACTGTTGGTTGCCTCAGCATTGGTCTTCTCTTGGTTGGCAGAAGTTGGAGTCACTTTGCTTCTCTGTCCTCCATGTTCCACATCGATATCAACTTCAATACCTAGAAAAGCATTTTAAGTGGACAAAGTCTTAGGAGGTTTTTCCAATGCACAGTCCTAAAGGGATCAATCCTGCTCTATACTCTTAAGGTTTCTGTCAACCTACAATTTGCCATGAAGCACACAGGAATTAAAATGCAAAGGCTTATTTAATAAAGAATAGCTAAGCACCAAATAGTTATCTCCCTCTGCACAGACAAGCCATCTACTTAAAGGGCCAGGGCAGAAGTTACATCCACATAAACCAGGCAAAATCCAGAGTCACCACTGACTTGAAGTTAGTGTTACAGTGCTGACACGTTAATCTCAAATGTTTCCTCATTTTCTCTCAAAGAAAAGGTACTGAGTGGCTGTTCTAAGCCTAAGCATTATTAGTATCCAAGTGTAAATTAAGCCTTTGAGGCTTAGGAGGCAGTTCCAAGACCAGTCACAACAACTGACTGCTGCTCCTGTTAAACAGGCCTGTAAGCCAGTCTCAGGGACTGCTAATAAACCATAGGTCACTTACCCAGGGGGCTCAGAAAAGCTGCAACACTCTCCCCAACATTCTTTAGGAAGGTGACATTGGGGTCCTGAGGCTGGCTGTTAGTAGAAGCTTCTAGAAAAACAATTTCTGTTAGCACACACAAGCTCAGAGGGAAAGGGCACCTGCAGAGGGTGTGTCCCCACAGGAGCTTAGTGCTCATTTCTGTCACTCACATACATTACAGAACAAAGCACTACAGAGAAAAACGAACTGAGCTACCCCTGGAAGAGAAAGCCAGCATTAGCATTGTTATGGCTCATTAGCCATGCTGAAAGGCAAATCTGGAGTAGAATAGTGACATGCTTGACCTAACAGCTTGGCTTGGTTGGGTTCCAGATACTTTATCTGTATCCTCATTGATTGCATGGACCTGAGCACACCTTAAAGCAATCATACTTTGTGCTGAAAGGTGCCAATTATTTCAACCAAATTAGATTAGTTCCTTTGTTTATTTTCCCACCCAGACTCTACCTTGTGCTGCAGAACCTCAGCTACTCTGAGGATCCACCATGCCTTGTCTACCAGGGCATCTCCTCTTACCTTCTGCAGCAGCAGGTGCACTGGGGGCTGCAGGGGGGGCTTCAGCTTGCTCCGAGTTCTGGCAGGGAGCTGCAGGCCCAGGGTACCCCCAGCAGTGCATCCATGGGAAGGGTGGAACACCATGGCGCATTTTACGGAGCCAGCGTCCTCGGGGAAGCCACTGCAAAGGGTGACATTCACGTGACACTGGGTTCTGTGCAACTCAAACTCCTAACTCGAATTTGAGGAATCTCCCACTCATCAGCTCCTTTCCACAGATTTTGCTCACCTCAAACGGATTAAGCAGCGGGCTTTGGAACATCACCATGTTGTGCTCCTTGTGGATGCCCTTGCCCTCGCAGGTGCTGCACAGGTCATAGTCTGGACAGACGCTGCACTTGAACCTGGCCCCCACCACGGGTCCCTCGCAGCCATCACAGATGACATTGGGGTGCACCATGTTCCGGGGAGCCTCCTGGCTGCACTGCGAGCGGTGCTCCCGCTTGCACTCCTTTTTCTCTGTTAAGGAAAGGAAACTTCCCATCACAAACAGGTTACTATTTACAGGCTGGAAATCAGAGGAGGAAGCACAAACAGCCCATCAGAGCAGTGTTGACTTGCTAGGTCAATTTATTTTTACGCTGGCTGTCAAACCTAAGCTGGGCTCGTGTAAGAGACCTTAAACCATGTGCAAAGAGGTTTTGCAAAGATGCCTTCTCCTGAAACCAAGCATGTCTTATCCTAAATATCTCTTGGCAGGCTTATTTCAGATTAGTACTGCACCACCTCATCTGGCTTCTCATCCTACCTTCCCAAGCACTGCAAGAACAAATTGTTTCTGGAGAAGCAGTTAGGAAGGCTGATGCCAGGAAGCAAAACATGAGAACGGGGACAACAGGTGTGGCTCATTAGATGGACTGCAGATAAAGCTTTGAGAGCATCGACCTGAACACAAGGGACTAGCGAGCAACTATGTGAAAGTGGAATTAAGGCTAACACATTGTTGTGAATATTTAAGATACCAGTGCTAGTTTAGTGTATCCAAGGAATGAGAATGACAACAGAGCCTCGCACTGGGCCAGATGATAGGGCTAGGAGGAAACTTATGGTTTGTTTATCCCACCTCAGATTCATGTTCTGTCATATTACACTGCCCTTTATTTAACCTCCCCCGCAGAGGCCGCAGTTTCCACCAGGCCCCTGAGGACACGGGGCAGGGCCAGGGCTGGCTTCTCCCGTTTTGGGAGCGCTGCCAGGCAGCGCTCAGCCGAGACCCGCCGTGCCCTCCGGCGCTGCGCGGCCGTACCTTTGATATAAACACGGAACACGCCATCCCGGACATAGGGCATCGCCAGCTCCAGCTCCTCGTCGGAGGAAAAAGCGATCAGGTCCCCGTCCTCATCTGGAAAGGCCGAAACGCAGGATCAGGGGCCCGGTCGGGTGTCACGGGGGTAACGCGGTACCCAGAGCCCCACTCCGGCATCCGCCACCCCCGGGACAGCCCCGGGGCCCGGCCCGCGGCGCAGCCCCAGCCCCGCTCACCCTTGTAGTGCATGCGGAAGGCGGGCGGCGGCCCGGCCCGCAGCAGCCCCTGGAACAGCTCGGCGACGCGGTCGTAGATGGCCCGGTAGCGGGTGGGCGGCGGCAGGGAGAAGCGGCGGATCTCGCGGGCCGTCTCCTCCTTACCCAGCAGGTAGGCTTTCACCGTCAGCGCCGCCATGGCTGTGGCGCAGCAGGAATTGCGGCCGGCACCGGGACACGCACACAGACACACACAGGGCGGAGCGGGCGGCAGCGGCGGCGCCCCCGGCGGCCGCGCTTTTATAGCGCTACAGCCAGGCCACGCCTCCACCGGCACCGCCCNTCCCGATCCCCATCCCCATCCCCATCCCCATCCCCATCCGTCCTGCTCCGTCCCCATCCTGCGGGAACGGGAACGCGCTCAATGCAGTTTTCCTGCATTCGGGAATACCTGTGGATCCGTGCAAACACGTCCGCTCTCTGCCCCGCTCGGCCCCGGCTTTGTGCCCCGGGGCAGCGCCGGCAGCGTTTGGAGCGCGGGGTTATTGCGGTCTCCAAAGCACCAGCGGGGCCTGGGCGGAGGGCAGTGGGACACAGGGACCTTCAGGGCGGCCCCCGAGACACCGGTGGCGAAACACCGGCCCACGGGACAGCGCCGGTGCCGGCAGCGCCCGCCAGGATCCACCGGGCCACCAGGGCGCTTGGCCAGCCCGGTCCTGCCGGTCTCGTCCATCGCGGCAAACCCGGCCAGCGCCGCTGTCCAGCACAACCGGAGGGCTTTGCGTGCCGAGCATCACTGGAATAACTCTGCCCTGAACCCCCTGTTTCGGAAAGGGGGGACTAAAAATAAAGACACTGGTGTAAACACAACTGACATTAAGGAGAATGTGCTGTGGCCTTTCCAAGCTGGTTGGCAGCAGTTCTTGCAGATCAGATGCAGTTGACAGGCCTCTTAATCCGGCCACAGGAGGGTTCAGCTGCTAGAACACACCGTCTGTGCTGTCCAAGCATAATTAAATAATGATGGATCAATGATTATTAGGTTCCTTGTTGGTGTTAATTTCCTCTCACCCAAGGGCCTGACCACTCTGACCCGTGGTGCTGTATTTCTTAGTTTAAGATATAAAGAACTTAGGAGAAACTGTGTCATGATTTATCATCTTCTGTAATCAAAAGAAGCATAAATTTTAATTTCCATGATGGGAAGGTAGTTTATTTCCGGACCTAGAGTATGTGTGTTAAAACACTTGGCCTGTCATGTGGAGACATTTTTGGCATATGGGTGACAAAGTTGAACTTGCACCTCTTTCCTGGAAAACAGTATTTACAGAGGAAAAGTTTGCCCCATTTAAGTTAAAATGTTTTCTAGAAAATTCAGTTTCCAGGTATGACATGGCTAATATTTCCACTGTGAAGCAGTAGGTTAAAGTTTAAACACCAGCAGACTCAGGTGGAAGCATGGATGCTATGTAGGAAGTGATTCAGCAGCTTTTACAGAAGGAAATACTGAAAGATTGGGCAGGCAGCAAAGTCATATTGTGCTCACCTTCCCTTTTGTCTGTTTGTTGTGTGTATCCTTATGTCTGAAAATGCCAGTGAAAGCTGATGACATTGTTGGATTATGTTTTTTGCCCATAAAATCTGATGTGGCACAAGCAGAAGCCAGACATGCACTACAGGACATTCTGCCAGGGTTGGATCTGCCTCCCCAAGCAGCACCTCCAGCATGCCCATCTCATGTCCTGTTTCTGAGGACCCCAAGGGCCACTTTTGGTCTCATCTATAAAGCCAGACACTGGTATTTTGAGACCCAGCTCCAGCACATTCATTCCTTAGGTTCCAAGTTGCTGCTGTCCCAGATAGCTCCAATTCCTATTCCCTTCTCCATCTCTGTTTTTGAGGGGTGTTTGAGGCACAGGGGTTGTCCCCAAACCACTGTGTCATGTCAGCTCTGTCTCCAGGCTAATTGATTGTTGCATTTATAATTATCAAGCAATGTGCTAAAGGAAAAGCAGAAATCTGAGTTTTCCTCTGTGTCTACTTTAATCCAGCTCTCCTGGTGGGACATGCTGAGTCACGCTCAGCCTTCTGGGTGTGACATCATGAACTTTTACAAAACATAAGGCAAACAGGCTTTCACCGGTCTGTTGTTGTCTTACCTCACCGATCACGGGGCAGGGCTGACTCAGTGAGTTTCCTCCTCCTCCTCGAGGTCGGGGATTTCCTCCCAGCAAGTCCTGCTCCAGCTCAGACCTGGCTCTGCCCCATAACCTCCAGCCCCGGGCTCTGCCCTGGCCGGTTCCTCAGCCCCCTGGAGAAGCCATGTGGGGAGCTGTGCTGTATTCCCAGATCCACTTGAGAAGTTTCTCCCTCTGTTTGTAAGTGGATCTGGATTTTGGCATTCTCAGCATGAAGCTGTGGCTGTGGGGATATTTTCTTATGATTCCTTAGGAATTCCATAGCAGCACAGCAACCCCTGCCCAAAAAGCGGCTTGTTGGCCCCGGGTGCTGACCAACCAGCTTCGCAGATGAATGCAGCAAAGGAACAGTAAAGGGAATGGGAAAAAAGCTGTTGGAGTTTAAAAATTCAAGTTATAGAGGAAAGGCTTAAAAGGGAGCAATTAGCATCCCTTCAGTGCTCTGCTTTCTCTCTACACCCACTTCTGCTGGGAAATGTTTAAAAATATTTGGTGAGGTTTTTGTTCTGAGGGCACAATCACCAGAAATACTCCTTCTGTCCAAACTTCTTATGTTTGCAGTAAAGCCCTGGGGGGAAGAAGGTGGGGTGGAGGAGGGGAAATGTCCAATCTTCCCCTTGTTTGCAAACCAGGGCAGAGGCTGATGAGGCTTTTCCAGAGGAAATTTTCCCCCAGATGATTGCTCCAGCCTGAGGCTCCCCTCCCTGTGCCGGCACTCCCGGTGAGGAGGGGAGGGTTTGGCCCCTGTTTCCCCCGGCTCTGGCAGGACAGGGTGCGGTGATGGGGGGACCATGCGCAGCTCTCCGGGCTCTTTTCCACACCCTGCGATCCCACACGCTCCTTCCAGAGGCTTCTGGAGAGGTGCAGGATCCTCCAGACGAGTCGGGTCAGATGCTGGTGACTCAGCCCGGTCCCATGACCGCTTCTTTCCTCCTTTGCCCAGAGAAAACGCTGCTCACGCCGCGGAAGCAGAACCTCCTTCCTCATGGGCACAAGCAGGGCAGAAAACCCAGCAGGGAGATTTTTGCTGTCTCATTTTTGAGGCTGAGCTTTCCTGAAGTTTAGCTGTGCCACGTCAGGTGTTTACACAGGCTCAGCAGTTTCTCATTGCTGTGGCCTGGAACTGTTAAGGGCAGAAAACTCTGGGGCAGTTTTCCACTGAGACAGAGGAGCAGATAGGAAGAAGGAGTGTGAGATGTTAATTTTAAGGAATTAAGAATTTTAGGAAAGTTAACATCACAGTTAGAATAGATGCTGTCTTAGCTAAGAAAGACAGATAAGCTTTACCCAACAGAAGCTGGATCTCAGATGAGATATCCAGGATCTAAGAACTCATTGCTTGTCAATTTTATGGACAATAGCCAGCCTCACATGACAGGAAACAGATTGAACGCAAGAAACTGCAAATTCTACCAAAGATTCGTTTGTCATGAATACCCTGAAAAGGTAAAAATGGTCAGAGCGAGGAAGGCTTAGTTTATTTCATCATTTTAATTGATTCCTCATAAAAAAGACCCCCAACTCATTTCAAGAAACAAACCATGCATGCTTAATAGCCTCCCTGCCAATTAACATACGAAGCGGAGAAGGGGAAATGACAAGGGTATGAATATGTATTTGTATTTTGTATATTCAACATTTTTGTACATAAAAGCTTTGTAATCACCTATGAAACTTTGCAGCGTGCATTAGGGAGATGTCCCACGCACTGCCCAAGCCATAATAAAATCATATATTTTCTAACTCCAAACTGTTAGAGAGTCTTGGTCCGTTAATAGATAGACATTGATATTATATCAATGTTCATATTTCTTTAATTCAAGTGGAGAGCAGGCACAAGGTACAAGCATGCCGGGGCATCATGCAGTTCCATAAGGATTTTATGTTCTTGGAGGCGAGAAAGAGTTTTTTGCAACCTACTCAAATTGCTTGGGGCAAGTGTTGCTTTGAGAATCTGACTTGTAGCTTTTGCTCTGAATTAAAGCATCAACATGTCAACACTTTGAAGGTAAAGCACCCTGTTGTCATCCTCCTCTCTCATGGCTAAGGAGATTCAGAAACATTTATACTGCAGTGAAACGAGCCAGGGTGATGTTTGAACACAGCAGCCTATAAAACACATAGAAAATATTTTTTTTTTTCTTACATAGAACACCCTGGGAAGGCTCAAGCCTAAAGATGGGCCAAACTCCAGAGCTAAGCTCTTTAGAGCACTAGATAAAAACATCTATAAATCTGGATTACATTTTATACCTAGACCTAATAAATGTTTTCTCTTTCTAATTTTTGTAACGGCCTCAGGACCTGTGGATTACTCTGGGAGTGTTTCCCATAAAGGCCTCTCCTTTCTGCAGCATGCTCAAGATTGCCAGCATCAACTATACAGAGATCATGAGATCACCTTGAAAAAACCCTTTTCTTTCTATTTGCTGCCAGAGTTTTGAGTCTCTGCAGTTCACATTTTAATCTTTCCTCTGCAAAAGGACCAAAGCTCAAAATTTGCTCAAAATTTGCTCAAAACTTCAAAAACAGAATAAAAGACAAAACTGGGAAAAGAGGAATGGGCTTCAAGAATAAAAGAGACCTTTGCAGGTCTGAGAGAAAAATGGCAGGTGCTACAATTTGGCTTAGTCCCTCATTTTTTCCAAGAGAACCTGAGGTTTTTATCCTGAGAGAGTGGTATAAAGCTCATTAATTTTTTCAGACTTTTATGAAGACAAAGTATAACAGCAGAAATTAGATTAAACTTTATCCTTGGGAAAGAGTCTAATTAATTGTCTTGGAGAAATTATTACTGTTCCTCTCTTCTGCTGCAGACACACCACATATCCCGAGTGCTGGGAGCATTTTGCACCTCTGAAAATAAGCAGCCAACATTTAATGGACTACAGCGTTTCCCACCAGCAGCTCTTACTTGTCTGCCACCTTTAGGGGACTGTGTGTGTGCCATTAACTCCTGTGGACCTGCTGCTGGCTCATGTTCTGATGGGGGTTGCTTGGGCAATGCTTTGTAAAATCCAGGTCAGGATGCACAGGTTCAGGCCCTGCTCCCTGGCGTTTTTTCAGCATTCCCGAGGGTTCTGCTCAGGCATTCCCTGCCCAGAGATGTGCCCCGTGTGAGCCGTGGTCAGTGCTCGGTCCTGTAGCTCCTCCCTGGCTTCTGTCACTGGAGGGAGGCAGAAATTTTTGATGCTGTCCAAAGGGCTCCCTCTGCCGATTTCCGTCCCGGGTTTTCTAACCGCTGGGAGAGGCCATTTCAAAGTTTGTAAAACGTGCATTATTTCATGAGCTGGAGAAGGTTCTAAGGATGCAGACCAGACCATCACCTGCAGAAATGGGTGAGCTGTGCTTTCCCTCATAAACGAGCACGGCCCTCAGGGAGGCACCCAGAGCACCCTCCTGGTGCTGGGCTCCCTCCACTGCTCGCCTTTCCAGAAGAAACAGAGTGGGTGCCTGAGGATCCATCTGGCAGATTGTCCTTTTCAGGAGGATTCCCCTGTCTGCTGGAGTGTTGCTGGGAGGAGATGTGGCACACACACTGCTGGACATTGCACCCGAATTGAGCCAAACTCTTCAACCAACAGACTTTGATCACTGGAAGCCAGTCCTACAATATTTACATGTCTGAGAAGTATTTACTTGCTAAAAGAGCTCTGGGAAATGGGAGATGACAACTTTTGCTGGTTCAGGAATTATGTACCCATGTACAGGGCACCTGAGCTGCCTGACCTCAGCTCACCCACAGAAACAAGTTCAGATGATGAAGGCAAACAAATGCTTGTGGAGCCTGACCTCACACTAGAGTCTGTAATGAAATAAGCTGGTCCCATTAACACAAGAAAACAGAAGCAAAAGAATTTTGTAATCTGATTTCTTCTGTGCTTCATCCAGGCAAGCAGCTTGAGGTCATAACCCCTGAAATGCCAGGTCCTTTGGAAGAGGGATAATGTCCTTCCAGGCAGCAGCTTCCGTTTGTGATACTCGTCTGGCATCGATTTCCTCTCAATAAACGTTGGATGCCGTTTCCTTAACCAGGATGGAACCCTTCTGTGGGAATGGCAGTGAGAATACACTGCACAACTCCCGAGGCTGCTGCCCTCGACCTCGTCCTGCCTCCCCCAGCCGTGACACCGCAGGGACCGGGCCATCCCTGGGGGACCGTGTGCAGGGATGTGCATCAGCTGGCATGGCCACAGGTACGTGCACACCCCCACTCACTGCAGACAGATGGACACACACACAGAGTGAGACATGGAGTGAGACGTGTATGGACAGAGGCACACACACACACACACACACACACACACACACACACACACACACACACAAACATATACATAAA
>VZTB01005877.1:74592-157508 GCA_013397245.1 Thryothorus ludovicianus | reverse complement strand
CCGGGGCCGCCGAGGCCGCGCCGCGCCCGGGACATGCGGCCGCCCCCGCCGGCGAGGAGGCGATGAGGCTCCGCAGCGGCACGGCGCTCACGCTGCTGCTCGGCTGCCTGTGCGCGCTGCTCTCGCTCTCCTGGTACGGCGCCTTCGGCGGGCACAAAGGTAAGGGGGGCTCGGCCGCCTCCGCGGGGGCCCGGCCGCCGCCCCGCCCCCGGGGAGGGGGGGCGAGGACTCGGCGGGTCGGGCCCGGCGGGACCCCGGGGGGGCGGGGGGATCCAGAGCCGGTGAGCATCCTGCGGGACGTGGGAGATCCCGCAGGGCAGGATCCTGCTGGAGCCCCAGGGGTTCTGTGCGCTCCTGGTCCCCGCAGGACCGGCACCTGTGGAACCCCGGGGGCGCCTGCCCGTGCCCGGCTGGGCGGGGGGGACCCCAGCCGGGGCTCTCTGCTCGTCCCCCGTGTGCGCTGTGGCCGGGGGTGCCCACGGAGGGTCGGGGGGCTGTGGGGTCATGGGCGGGCTGTTGTCCGGGTCGGGGTGCGCTTGGCCTGGCTTTGGTGATGTGCTTCTTTGCACCTCCGTGTTTATGGCCAAAACCTTCATGGGCGGTGGGAGCCAGGTGGGTTAAATCCGTGAAAGTGTGGTAGTGCCAGCAACTGGGGGGAGCTCTCAAATGCTGGAGGTTCTTTAGGCAAACCTGCGAGGGGAGAGCTGAGCATCTCTGCCTTCCCTGCATGCGTCTCTTGTGGCTTGATGCTGAGTCCAGTAACTTCAGTGGATGTGGGACAGGTGTGAGGGCTGTGGCTTCAGCACACAAATATTGGTGCTGGCTTTGCCCTGAGTAGGCAGCTGCAGAGCAGAGGGGCAGGACCCTGTCCCGCTGAGGCTGCGAGGGAATCCTGTGCAGGTGTTGCAAAGATGCTTGCTGCTGGTTTTTCCTGACAACACAATAGTTGCTTTTCTCTACCCAGTCTCTCACTCAGGCAGAGCACTGGACTTATTCTTGAAGAGAATTCTGACAGTTGCTTTTGAATTGTGTCTCTGTACTGTATATGCTCCTATGCCTGTGGTAATCGCTCAGCTCTTCCAGTTCCTGCACTTTTAGAGGTCATTAAAGGTGTGTGGTGTGACCAACCAGGCCTTGACTCTCTCCTCCCACTTGCTATATAAGCATCTCTCCCCGCCCCAGGTGAGAAGCCGCTTTTGCTGAGCGTAAGCTGTGACTTGATGGATTTGCAATCCTGTGGCACACCGTGAACAAGGTGCAGCTTGCACTTAGTGCAAGGCCAGCATGAGGGCTGGGGCAGCTCTGGGGGAAGGTTTTCTGGCTCAGATGGGCAGGATGACATGAGCTCATCCAGCCCCTTCCCTGGCAGCAGGGCATGAGTGCCTGGGATGTGCCATTTTATCCCGGCAGCTGCAGGTGTCTGACAGGTGGCTGCTTGGACTCCTCTGCCTCATTCATCACTGAAGGCTCTCCTGTTGTGCTGCTAATCCCAGCAGAGCTGCCTCCTGCAGAGGTTTGTGTGATGGGTGTTTGCAATGCAGGGGTGCTGCCTCCGTACCAGTGGATTGGTTTGCTTCTGCTGGTGATATTTTTAGCTGGCCGAAATTTTTGCATGCTCAGGTGTTGCTGTTGCGTGTTGCTTTCAGACAGAAGTGCTAGAGCACAGTAGTTGTGCAGGGGCAGAGGAACGCTCTGAGAGCTGCCCTGTGGTTACCAGAGCAGTGTCTTTGCTTGCAGCTTCCTCATAAATAAAGCAGAAGCAGCGTGTAGTGCTGTGTGGGCTCCGAGCAGCCCCTCCTGCTTTCAGAAACAGGGTGGCCAACCCCACTAGGCAGTCTGTGCCGTCTGGGCTGTGTTGTCCTTTGACACACTTTTATTTTTTAACGAGCAGCTTTTCCCTGTGGCTCTTGCAAGCGCCAGGATAACAACTCTGGGCACCACTGTCCCCGTCCTTCTCGGCAGGACCCTCTCCAGGATCTGCTTTTTCCTCTGGCAGCAACAGATTGTCAGCTACAACAGGTCACAGCCAGCACGGGCCGGCTGTGTCAGCACAGCAGGTTTCCAGCTATTATGGCCATTTACGTATCAGGCCGTTCCTCAGCACAGAAGACCTTGAGAGGTCGTTCAGTCCATCTCCTGCCCTGCGCAGGGTCGCTGATAACCAGCCCTTCCTGACACATGTTTGTCTTATTTGTACTTAAAAATGTCCCATGACAGGGACTTCTAAGCTCCCCAGACAATCTGACATTTAGTAGCCCTCATATTAGGTTTTTCTTATGTTTCGTACAGAAATGTCTTTTTCTTCAGTTTCGTTTCAAGATTGTTCTTCTTTTTTTTCTGTTTATTTGGAACAGGCAGAAAAGTTCTTCCGTTCTTCTTTGCAGCGGGCCAGTAGATATTTGGAAGTTGCTACCGTTTCTCTTACTAATACAGATTAAACCACACTGGTTCCTTTGATCAATCTTTTTTAGGTCATGTATTCTTGGTCTGCAGCTGCTCTTGTTACTCTCTTCTGGACCATGATCCTTGGTGAGGAGTGATGCTTAACCTGGGATAAAGGGCTGAAGTTGCTGCTGTATTTTTGATTAGAAGACTAAGGTTTACTTCATATCTTTTACAAACAATGATCCTGTTTATACTTCCCACTGTGTGTGCTTTTCACTTTTGCCATAGGTGACTCATTTATTTTTTTTATCCCATCAACCCTTCAACTATTCCTCTCCAGATGTTGTCCTGCTTTTCATTCCTTATCTTGTGTTTGCCTGGTTAATTATTCTTACCAGATTGCATTACCTCACACTTGTCCTTGTTGAACTGCGTCCTTTTTTTTTTTTTTCCAGACTGTTTCTTCTAAATTATTTGGATTGTTTTGAATTCTGATCTTATCCTCCTGCATGCTTGCAGTCCCTCTCAGCTTGGAGAAGCCTTCCATGGCAATTAGCCTGTTTTCTCTGTGGGTGAAAACACCAACTGGTGTTGGATCTGGGATGGGTTCCACTGGAAGATGCTTCAGTAGAGCCCCCCCAGTCTGTGCTCAAAGAGCAGTGCCCCGTTCACAGGGGATGGGTGTTTGCAATGCAGGGCTGCTGCCTCGGTACCAGTGGATTGGTTTGCTTCTGCTGGTGATGTTTTCAGCTGGCCAAAATGTTTGCATGCCCAGGGGTTGCTGTTGTGTGTTGCTTTCAGACAGTGATGCTCCTACCTTTGGGCGGCTCAGGCCAGTCCCTGCATCCCTGGCTGTGTTATAGGGATATCCCCTCAGACACTGTCAGAAGTCTCTGAAATCTTTGTTTCTTCTCCCCTCCCTGCAAGTCCTGGTNCCAGTGGATTGGTTTGCTTCTGCTGGTGATGTTTTCAGCTGGCCAAAATGTTTGCATGCCCAGGGGTTGCTGTTGTGTGTTGCTTTCAGACAGTGATGCTCCTACCTTTGGGCGGCTCAGGCCAGTCCCTGCATCCCTGGCTATGTTGTAGGGATATCCCATCAGACACTGTCAGAGGTCTCTGAAATCTTTGTTTCTTTTCCCCTCCCTGCAAGTCCTGGCACTCTGTCACAGGAAGAAATATGAGAGATTTGATGTGATTTGTTCTTGATGAACAAAGTGGTTATCTCTTGCTCAAGTTCTCCTTGTCTTCTAAGCACTTCAACTGAAGTTAAGCTGATTATTTTATAATTTCCTGCCTCATTATTCCCATACCTGTATTTTTCAAAGATAGGCTTTGTGGTTTGCCAGTCCTCTGTAACATCAGTCATCCCCTGTGAGTGCCTGGAGACAATTCCCAGTGCTCCTGAGTTGTTGGTGTCATTGAGTTCTGGGGAAGTCTGGCAAGGTGTCCGCATTGCCTCTAATGGGGAATAATATGATATTAAAATGTAAGGCATTGCAGAGTCTGCTTGTCTTCCCACTCTGGGAGGACAAAACAATTAATTGAAAGAAAATAAACCAAAACAAACCATCTCTAGAGCTGCTTTTCCAAGACCAGCTCAGGGCTTGTTTACCTGCTAATGGCATTCTGCTGTGCTGTGGTTATTAGTAAATTTTTGACCTCATGGTCTGCAAAAACAGATGCTGCCTCTTTCCAATAATAAACGAGGTTTGAAATAGTCTGCTGGAGTGGGAAGAAAAGGGCAGCCTCAAATAGCACAGGCACTCACCCAGGCAGCCAGTGTCCAGCATCACGGGCTGTTGGGAGGTGGGCCACGTGCATCACACTGGTGGGTGTCTTGGCCAAAGTCTGATAATTCTCTCTTTGCTGATTTTTGATTTAAATATGGTTTCACTTCCCAAAACCATGAGCTGCTATGCAGAAAGCTCTTTTGTAGCCTGGTGTCAGGTGTTGGATGTGTAGGGCTTAACTGTGGAGGGTCAGCCCTTGGGGAAGGTGCAGGCAGGTTTGGAGTTAGTGTGCCCAGCCTGGACTTACTGAGGGATCAGTAAAACCAAGAAGGTTTCATGACTTTAGGTGAGTCACAAGTACAGATGGGATGAAGACAAACAGTTTAACCTACCAGTTAAATTGTTGTGGTTTTTTCATTTCCAGTGGTAAAAACTGCTCAGTTCTCACCTGTTTGTTCTTACCTCGACTGACTGACCAGCCATGTGCTGTTTATATCTTCTCTTTTTCTTTTCCAGCCTATGCCAGATCATAAATGCTTCAGGATATTTGGGGTTTAAGTGTTGGGATTTGATTTTTAATTGAACAGGAAATTTTAAACCTTGTGTTGAACCTTTCAGAAGACTCCCAACGTGCTGCCCATTAGAAATTCTACTTGTAGAGGTTGGCATGGCACCTCCTCAGTATGGCTCAGGGCAGGCTCTGTACCCATGTTGCCTGTGCAAGCTTCCCCTGGCAAGCTTTTAATGGTTTCTGCCAGCCAGCTCCTCGCTTCCATTGTAAAACCCCAACTGCATCAACTCTGTACCTGTAGATTTGCCTGCAAAGTGGGGCTGCTGTTTGCGTGGTGGCTTCACACCCCTAAGATCAGTTATGACTGCGTGATATTTTGGATGCTCACCTTGTGGGAACTGTTTTTTCCTGTGGATGTTGAGGAAGCGCTTCAGAACCTGTGTGCCCAGCTCCTTGAAGGACTCCCCACACAGCTGGGTGTCTTGGTGCAGGTCCGAGCACAGGCTTTCTCCCTTGGCTTGTGAGGGTGCTGAGGGGCAGGATGCTGGCTCTGGTGGCTGTGGGGCACTGGCTGCAGCGTGGACGTGTCCCTGGTGCAGCAGGGAGGGCTCAGGCAGTGTCTCCGTAAGGGAACACCGCCCGCGCAGTGCCGCGCACGGCGGGATGCTCGGCTCACTGGGGGTATCCTTTGTGGGAAGCAAACTTTGTCCTGGGGGGGATGTTCCTCTGAGTGTGTTTACAGAGTCTTCTTCTATAGTGCATAAAAGCCGTGAACACTAATCCGCTCTGGAAGCAGCAGAGTCAAAGCTTGATACCGTTAAATACGAGCCGTGTCCTGCGGCATGTGGGGTTCCCGCTGATTTTTCATTTCTGTTGCCTGCACCAGCTTGACTTCAGGTTTTTGTAGTTTCTTTGAGGTCTTGGGCACTGCCTGCAGCGAAATGGATACGAATGAAAGCCCTGGTTTGAGCTGGGATCGCTTCACAGCAACCCTTGCAAGCATTTCCCAGGAGGAGAGACGCCAGCGGGAGACCCAGCAAATGCTTTTGAGGGCTGAGGAGGTGCAGGCAAGAACCTGGCTAGGGAACCATGGAGTTTGGAAATCTGTCATTAAAATGCATGGTGGATAAAAAGATGTGCAGGAGCATTTCTGAGAGACTTTACATGGTCTGGATGGTGCTCAGCAGACATTGTGTGAAATTGGTGGCTGGAACGCAGCAGCATTTGCAAAATTATTGCACCTGTGACTTGAACAAATTCGTCCCAAGAGCGAGGGCACTGTGCAATCTGTTGATGTGCATTTTTCAAAATAAGTTGTTCATTGTCTGGAGTCACCTGTATATCTGATTTTATTTATTTGCAGTTTTTTAAGGCTTTTAAACAGGGCTCTTGACCTGTATCATGTGTGCAGTTGCTGTGTCCCATTGCTGCTCCCACAGTAAGAGCTGTGGTTGTGTGATGGAGTTGCAGTTGCAGAGGCTCTCTCCTAAACTGTGTTCTTCAGCACAGATTCTTCATCTTGGATTCGTGTCCTTGCTGTGCTCTGTCCCTCCCAGTCTTGGAAGAGTCGACTGGCTGGTTTCATGCCTCAGTTCCCGTCTGCTCTCTGGGGACAGTGACATCTCTTGTCACAGGGTCTGGAGGACACTGCCACGCTTCTGTGACAGCAGGGTCTGTGTCAGCGCGTAGCAGAGGAGAGGAGCAGTCAGAGGAGGTTACACACACCCCCAGTTACATCAAGTACTCCTCTTGGTTTACTTCTGTGGCAGAACAAAACTCATTTGCGATTCCTTTTGATTCATCTAAAACAAAACATTGATTTGTACTTATATCCTGAATGTTCATTGATTATTCACTTAGTGTTTAATGTAAAACACATCTATAGCTGGCTAGTTTAAGTGAAGCTGCCAGTCATCTCCAGAAAGCCTTGAAGCTGCTAAGTACTGGAGAAATTGCTTTAGCAATAGATGGACTAGGCTGCTGCAGTTAGGCTTGGATTATCCATGGTTCTCCCTGTTCACAAATCCAAACCAGTCACCAAAGGACCAATTTTTCTGTTTGTGGTGTAAAGAAACACAAACACAAATATCCATACTGGGGTTCCTGGCTCAGCACAGGCATCCACAGTCACCAGGACTTTGAAGGAAACCCTTGAGGCTGAGCCACCTGCCTAAAAATACTTGGAGATGATGCTTAATGTTCCAGGTGAAGATTTTCCATATCATTTCCATATCTAATGTTGAGATTTTCTTTTACATTAGACAGAGATCAAGGGGTTGGGAGATTGGGTGGGTGAAGATGGCTGCTGTGGTGGCAAAACTCACTGGGCAAATTAAATGATTGTGGAAAGTATTAAAATAATCAAAGAGCTTCAGCGGGGGCGGGCAGGTTAGCATTGTTAGGAGGAGAGGCTTTTCAGGAAGGGCTGATCAAGTATCTGCTTAGCAGCTTCCTGATACAGGCAGAGGATTGTTGTCTTTGATGGAGGGGAAAAAAATTTTCTGCCTTTTCCATTTGCATTGCAGCATAGGGGGCTTTTTATTCAGCAGTGCCCTTCTTGGGTTTGTTTTCGAGCTTAGCTCAGGCTTCCCTTGCAGAGCAGGAAAGTCTGGGAGTGGCAGATTCCTGTATTAAATAATCTCTTTCTGCATTAAGTGTGTCACTGGCCAATTCTCCTTCTGTTTTTGTCCCGGTGTCAAGTCACATTTGAGTCTCCTGGATCAGTGCATTAGCATGGATGCATCTCTGCTGCACAGAGACAGCTCTGTAACTCTGTCTTCCCTCCTGCCTGCCCCTGCCTTGCCAGTATTTAAATATTCCATCCCTCCTGTGCTACATACAGGATAAATGCTTACCTAAAGGTTAATCTGTATTTTGAAGTGACTAGACATGCACACGAAAATGTCTTGGGCAAGATATTTTAATTTCTGCTTATATTAAAGTGGACAGCAGTAGTGTTAAAATGTAAATCATTAGGCTTTAAAGAAGCTTCTGGGCAAAAAATTAATCTCCACCTGTCTTCTGTGTTCCTGATGAGTTTTATTGTGTTGCAGTGTCCATTTACTTGTGGCTATAATTGTCACTCTGGTGGTTTAGGAGTTCCTGGTAGTGGGATGGATGCTGAACTGTGGGAAGAGCAAGGTGTTGGTTTATGCCAGTGCTGCCTGGTCCATACCTGTTGATCAATGAGTTTTTAGACCATCCTGATCACATTTTCAAGTCTGCCTTGGAGCACGTAGGTTTTATTTCTCTCCCTGCAATGCCAAGAGCTTTCTGGAAGGTTCAGCCTGGAGACCCTTCTGTGTCACTCACTGCTTGTACCTACGTGGCAGTGAGTCCTCTGTGTATTGTCAGTGTTTTGAGGAATGTCATCGCTTAAGGAGGACGCCTGTGGTACTAAAAGGTTATATAGCCTTTAGAAACTCTTGTAAATAATCAAAGAAATGCTTCCAGTCCTAAGAAATTAGCTCCTTAAAGATCTGTGTATATATATTTTGTATACTGTAAACATGTAGTGGTTTAGTTTAAGTGTAGTAGTGAGGCCAGCCCTGCCAGTACCAAGAACTTCACACAGAAGCTGGAGAAGATTTCTGAGGGAGAGCTAAATTTATTTATTTCTCCCCAAAAGACAGACAGTCAGTGGAGCAGAGCTGCTGTGCAGTGTCCCTGAGGTGTGTTCCTACACGAGAAACAAGAGCAGTGTTTGTGTCCTTTGCTGGGTGAATGGATGGATCTGGTAGTGGTTGAGCTCTCTGAGTCTCAACCACAGACAAGCACCTGTCAGATGAATTATTCAGTTAATGCTGGCAGAAGTGTTGGGGTGGTCTCCCCTCCTTCTGCTCTGTGCCCAGACTGTGATCTTTTACTTTTATTTGATCTTGCCTTTCATGTTTTAACTATACCTTTTTCATGCCATCTCTCATTGCGCTCTCCAGAGCTGGCTTTGATATCTTTTCTCTTTGTCTTCCGTTTCCTTCAGTTTCCTCCTTTTCTTCTTCCTTTGATGTTGTAGAAAGTGACCAGGATGGAGATCCTCCCCCTGTCTTCCCTCTCTTAATCCTGACCAGTTCAAGTTACCCAACTTTCCCAGGTACTTACCTAGTAGCATGGCTTCATTAACACCAAACAATGATTTTGGGTAGAAGCTGGTTTAGGCTTCCTGGGGAGGAAATGGTGCTGGTCCTTGCACTGAGTTTCAGGGGTTGTTCTGAGTCCATCTGGGTGCCTGGAGTGGTGGTGATGCCAGGCAGAGCCCCCAGGACAAACCATCCTGATCCCAGAGTGAGGATATGCTGTGGGGATGCTTCCACTGGTGTCACATGTGCTGATGGGCAGCAGGAGCTCATCCTGCACTTCACATACAGAGCTTCAACTAAATCAAAGGAAAAGCAAAATTTCTGTTTAAAAAGAGATTAATTTGCTAACTTTGAGAAGCGAGAAGTGTTTAGGAAAAACACTGGAAGCGCAAATTCTGGCTGAGCAGAAGCCTTGTCATTTGATGGCTGAAATTCTCTACTTTGTCGTGCCAGTGAATCCACATGAAACGTGTATTTTCTCTGAGCTAAAGAGCTGACCTGGGTGGGGGAGGTAAGTACTCAGAGTGGTGGATGAGCATAATTAGGACGTGGATTGTGGGTTGGCTCTGTATAGATCAGTTTGTGTTTCGTTAATGTCTGGTTCCACCCTGTCTGTCTGTTTTATTGGATTAATTTATTACTTTCTGAAAGTGTTTCTCCAGTGAGCTAAAATATCTATTTACTGGAAGTATTTGGTTACCATGAAAAAGTGTATTTGGCGTGTGTTTGGCAAATATTAAGTACATTCTTCTGTTTCTTTTGCAATTTAATCTTCTATTTATCTTGGGTATTGATTGCTGAAGGCCTTGGTAATTATTTGTTGATCTTGAAAGCAATGATTTTGGAGGCTCGAATTACTTTTGTAATATTAATCATTACCTTGGTGTGCTTGCTTTAAAGGATGAGGTCCCTCTGACAGCTCCAGCATGGACATTTACTGTCTGAAACGATGCCACCATCTTAAAATAACAAAATCATTACTGGTGTTTTGTTCCCAAAACTAAGCAGATACTTGCAGAGATACAAACCTGGCAGTTGCAGTCAGCTCATGAATTTGCTGTTCCTCTTGATAGGAGTGGCTGGATTCTGAAGTCAAATAAAAGAATGGTTGTATTCAGTTTCCAAATTAATTTCATGGTGTGTGGGTCCCAGCTCTGGTGCAGGGCTGGTGGGGCGAGGGGCAGCCCTGCTCTGGTGGCAATGGAGCTCTGCCAGGGGGGAGAGAAGCCACACTCCAAGGGGTCTCACACTTGCAAGTGAATGTGGTGCCATACAGAGGCACATCTTGCTTTGGGGGAAGGTGAGAAATTGAAGAGTCTCTGCTGGGAGCTGAGTAATTGGCACCTGCTATTATTGTGTCCCTCCTCCCTCTTTTAATAACTTGTTTATAGAGATACCTCTCCTACAGATCTCATTACACAGCCATAAAGCACAATTCTTTAAAAAATACTTGCATTCCTATTCATGTCGGGTCTGAATACCTACCTCCCTCATGTTCCTTAAGGAGAGGGGATGGTTTTTGTGCTATCCAGGCATTTTTCCTCACTGCTGGTCAGAATCACAGCTGCCCATGAGGAGACAAGCTGCGTCCTTGCCATACCTGGATGGAGATGTAATTCCTCCATTAATACAGAACCTGGCAGGCAGTTAGAGTGGCTGGGAGGGGAATTTTGTCTTCTTGTTATTTTAGGCCTTGAAGCAAGGGGCTGTGTTGGCTGTTGGAGTGACGTTGGCCTGATCTCCACCAGAGCTTGCACAGTGTCACACATTGCTGGAGAGCACGAGAGGCGACGTTTGGCACACGCCCCTGGGATCTCCAGTGCAGCGAATCCCACTTCCTGCTCATGCATCAAGTGATATGTTTAATTGGTTTTAACAGTTTCATCCTTGTTCTTTTATTAATGGATCGTGGTGCAAAAGGAAGCTGGGAGCGTTTTTGGATCCTGTCCTGGGTAATTTGATGAGTAAGTCTTGCTGAGCTTCGTCTCTCTTGCAGGTGCAGTGATGCATCTCCTGCAGGGGATGGAGTGGGAAGAGCATCTCCTCCCGCTCCTTCCAAGCACATGTGTGGGGAAGGAACAGGGGAGAGGGCAAAATTATGTCCATGACAATTATTTTCTGATTCTTTTCATCACCTTCTAGAACAAGAATGATAAAGGGAGCCTCAGAAAAGAGGGCATTCCAGCGAGCCCTGGCAGGGATGTAATCTCTTTTCTTCATACCAAGGTATAAAGATAATTCCAATCGGGATTGAAACAGCGGATGGCAAATAATTCTTGAACAATCCGCTTATGGTGTTCCAGGATGCGAATGAAAACCACTAATGGGATAAAGAAGGATCTAGATAATTATCTCGACTGCATTAAATCCCATCCTTTCAGGAGAATACTCTTGTGCGGACACCAATTTCATGTGTATCAAATGCTAAAGCTGACTAGACATTTTCAGAAGCTGGCTGATTCTAACACAGCCATCCTCACTTGGTGATCATCTATCTTTTATCTACCTGGTTGGTCATAATAAATCTGATTTCTGGTCTCTGCTGCCCTGTTTCCTTTTTTCCCCTCCCTGCAGCAGGTTAAAGCTGTGACACATATTCTCTCCAGGGCAGATTTGAAGCCTCCTTCATCTTTTTCTCCTTTCATTTGGTCTGCTGTTTTGAGAGACTTCCTGGGGTTTTTTTTTTCCCATTTTACATCTGGTAGCTCTGTTGTTTTAAGTCTGATAGAAGAGCTGCATGTAATATTTAGGTGTGCAAGATATTTTTTAAATTGATCCATTTTTTTCCCCCTATCGAGAGCTCTGCCTTGCAGTGTGGGTGATGGTGCTGTGCTGCAAAACAAATCCAGTTGTACAGTCAGCTAATGAGGCTCTTGTTGTAGGCTCTTTGTGTTTGAATCTAATGGACACCCCATGGATGGAATGGAGAGTGGCAGAGAGAGAAAGGAAGAGTTCTGTAGTCACTGAGGGCATGACATTTGGATGGGGTTGGCTCAGTTAACAGCGTTCAAAGCTTTGCATTATGGAAACTCTGTTCTCTGAGACCCCGTGGTCACAGGAAAGAGTGACACAAACAAATCTCTAAGAATGTGGGTGACAGAAAAGCACCTCTGTGAAGTGACTGATTCTTCATTATCCCCCAGCAGCTCAGGCAACTGCATTTTCCAGCTGTCAGAGAGCCATTTCTCTCCAGCCTCACATCAAGTGTTCCCCAAGTGAACTGAGGCATGTCTGAGCTGGCTGCAGCATCTTCTGGTGAGTGAGGCTGTGTGTCCCACAATGGGAGCAATCTGGATGCTCTCAGCTGAAGACGGCTGCCCACGAGCTGTCCTCCAGCTGGAAGGGGAGGATTGGCAGTTGGCACCATTCCTGTGCACTCCAGAGGACAGATGCTGTTCATGGCTCTTTTGTCAGGGAAAGAGTCCCATCATTCATTTGGAGAGTGCCCAAATGCAGCTTCTCAGTAGCAGACCCTCTGAAACCACAAGGTTCCCATCTTTCCTTGCTGGCATGGCAGCCTTGTTAAGGCTCAGTTGCCTTCACAAATACAGAAAGGCTTCCTTGTTCTTAATGAAAAGTCAAAGAAGAAATTCTGTCCTGTCCCAGGTGAATTTGTGTTTCCAATCTCCCTCGTGTGGCAGAGAGAGGTTACAAGGGCCAGTTTTGTGCTGAAATCCAAGGGGTTGGTGTGTCTCTTTTTGCTGTGAGCTGTGAGTTGCTCTTGACACCAGAATTGCTGTTCACACCACCGTGAGCTGTCGCTTGCCTGTCTCAACTGGAGGATGTCCTTAGAGGCACATGAAGCTCAACCCTTCCATACCAGGCTTGGATTTGGGACAGGTAGGCTGCACAAGGGTGTGATGTGCAGCTCAGCACACCCCAATAAGGCATTTGCCAAGCAGGGCTCTGTGCAGAGGAAAGGATATGTGGGATCCTTACAGCCTCTGGAAGGCTCCTTAGGAAACAAGTCATGTTTAAAAATGGTGATTTTTTGGTTTGGTGACACGCTCCTTGAACAGCAAGTCTTAGATTGAAATGCTCACTCAAAAGAGTCAGTATCAAGGTTTCTTCACCTTCTGATTACAGTTGGGTGCCCTGTGGCTCTAGGAGCAGGGCTGAACTTTAACAGTGATGCCTGGTTCCAGCTTTCACCTAAAAATACTGACATCCTGCAAGAGGAGTCTGGCAAGGTCTGACAGCTGATTCCTTAAAATCAATTGATTGCTGTTTAAATAAGATATCCATCCTACACACTCATGACTTGCACAGAGATCTTGATGGGCATTTTCACCTGGGTCTTGGCATCACTGCACACCCTTCAGATGAACCACTCGTTAAGAAATCTCATTACTTGCTCCGTTAAAGGTGTCTGGTTAGCTGAGTTGCTAATTGAAGTGTCCTTTCTTCAACCCAGTGTTGTGATGGAGCAGTTCCTGGGGCTGTTATGCCAAGTGTTACCTCCACAGAGCATTATAAATGATCTCCTGCCATCCCCTGCTTGGATGAGTGCTACCCAGAGAGAAACTGTGTTTTTTTCCGGATGTCTGCACAGCTCTCAAGTGACTTGCACAATGCACACACACAGAAAGGCAGATATTTCATGTCTCTTTGGAAATCTGTCAAGACAGTGGCAGATCGCTTAGCTTGGGTCGTGCTGTCTGTTCATAACTTTTAAAATGCAGGTCAAGGAGTATTGCTGTAATAGTTAAAGGTCAGGCAAAATTATGACCTTTAGCCCTTTGTAGCAGCTGTGGAGGTGTTTTGCTCCTGGGATTGAAACTTTCAGCACTTGTCTGTTGTTCCAGAGTGCTGGTTAGTTGTTCTGCAAGCCTGCAAATCAAAGGTGGCCATTTCTGCTGGTACCCCTGGTGGTGACCTGATGGTGCTCAGAGGCCCCTGCTGAAACCAGGATCATCTCTAGTGTGCTCTGAACGTCCTGGGTGCACTGGGAACCCTCCCAGAGAGCTTCACCATGAAAGGCTGGGCCGGGAGGAGTGGATCCCTGTGGGTGAGGTGGTTGTCAGTGGCAGAATTTGAAATTCACGTTGACTCATCAGCATTGTTTGGTTACCAAGGTCACTGCAGTGCTGGGATGTACATGGGGGTCATTTGCATCAGACTTCAGGATTTCATGGAGAGGAGGAAAGGGAAGATACTGACAAGAGAGAGCTTGTAGATGGAGAGAATTCAGATCACTGCCAGCCAGTGCAGAAAAGGTCAGGAAATTCTTCAGTCTGCTGGTGTAGCACACCGGTGAGAAGGTGTGGATTTTGTACATGTGCTCGTGTTTAGTTTGGCTTCCAGAAGTCCTTATCTCTTCTCCTGCTGCTATCTTCTTTGGAGTTACCCTCCTTCCCTCTGCTCTGCCTACATTTCTTGCTGTGATTTCAATTATTTATACCATTTCTCTTCCCCTTAAACTGCTCCACTGCGTGTGCACTGTGGAAGCAGCTGTCGCTTCCCCAGCCTGTTCTGCTGATGTGTGAAGAGCTGATCCCTGTGCACACAACTCGTTAAGAGCATTCCAGGGCTCTTCAGTGTGGGCAACTATGTGGATGTAAAATTGCAATTGGATCTTACCTTACAGAAGATTTTAAGTGTGGCTGGTGAAGTAACGATCTACTTATTAATTTTGAATAGCAGAAGGGAGCTGCTCAGGGTAATAAGGGGAGAGGAGGAAGAGTTTATGCAGGGGAGTATGTCCTCTTCTTCTGATGAAAATTAAGCTGCTTAAAACTAGAGGTTATTCTTCTCTTGGTTCCACCAGTGTGCATTCAGCAGAACCTAATTAAAATAATTTAATTTCTTTTTGACACAGGCTGATGTCACAGAGGTGACAGGGAGACACAGCCTCACCCAACTGGTCTGGATCCAGAGCTGAGGCTGAGAGAGGCAAATTCAGCCATTCAATTTAGTCCTCCCTCCTTTTTACCTCTACAGCATTAAGCTTGGAGAGCGAGCAAAAAATATTTAAATCCCTTTCTTCATTGCTGCCATGTTCAAACTGAATTAACTCTCATCCAAAGGCAGCCTGTGCTGTAGGAAACATCTGCCATGGTCCAAATTATGTTTTGAGGTCAGAATTAAAATGTATGTAACTGTTGAGCAGTGAGTGATGAATACTCAATTCCTGCTCTTTGCCAACAGTTGTTTTGCAAGATGTGATTTGTACACATCCCTTGTACCTGTGCAGGTACATGTATGTGTTATTAGAATAGGAACCAGCACAATGTGTCACAGGAAAAAATGGTTATAAGCTGAAGAGGGTTGCTAGAAATCTAAATAATTTTTTATTTCAAGCTTACATTTATTTATTTCACTTCTACAAATGTAACTTCTGGAGTGTAATTGATGTGAGGATGCAATTGGATTCACAGCACATCTGTGTCAGAGGCAATATTTATGTGCAATGGCTGCTCCATGAAATATTTGTTCTCTCCTCTTGGCTCCTCCATACAATAAGTAGACGTGAGCTCTCAGGGAAAGTACAAACAATTTTTAGAGCTGTTCTAGACATAGTCCTTAAAGAATTTTTTGATTGTGTAACTGAGAAGAGCTGAAAAAATAGAACAGGTCTTAAGTAGAGAGTGGCTGGGGAGAGGCTGATGCCCTACTGCATTTGATGGGCTTTCACTCTGCTAATGAAATAAAACTAAAGCTCCCATTTCACAGTGTATTGTCTGAGGACTGAGACTCTCGGGGTGTGTTTGAGTGCATGGGCTTCCTCCTGGCTTCCTTTGGGTAGAGACCGTTCAAGTTTGAAAAAATTGCTCAAGTTCCTTAAATGGTGTCCTGTCTTTCAGTGGGAATTGCAGAGATAATTGCAAAGTAAACTGAGGAGAGACTGACAAAAATGAATGAGGCAGGAGTTTGGGCAGGAGTCTCTGTGTGCCAGGGTCATACTTCTGGTGCACAGTGCCCAGCTTTGGCACCACGTGTGTTCCAGAGGTTGCTTACATGGTACTGCCAGATTCCCAGTGCATGAATGGATGTCTCTGTTCAGAGTGAGGGCTCCTGAGGCCCCACAGCAGTAGGATGAGGTTGGAGTAGGTGAGAGTAGGAGTCACCAGACTCCTAGACAGGGAAGTAAATTGATGAAAAGCAAAGCCCCCTGCAAGACTGGCTGGGTGTCATTCAGCCCATTTCACAGGTGGGAAGTCAGGGCTCAGGAGAGGTTCCCAACCTGCCAGGTGCATAAATCCCTTTGGAACCTCCCTCTGAGCATCCCTCCCACAGCCCCTCAAACACAAAAGCCATGTCTACAGAAGGATGGGTTTGCATTTCTCTGCTGGCATATTTGTTGCTGGAGGAATGGCATTTATTGGGTTTTTCCGGGAGATCTACACTTGTTCTGGGCTGGGAAATCTGTGGGACTCAGGGCAGGAACCTCGAGGTGTGCCAGGAGGACAGACAGAGCATCCTCTCTGCAGCGTCTCACCCTGCTCAGCCCTGTGTTCTTCAGCAAGGCTCCAGTGCCAGACAAAATACACGTGTGGGGAGGCAGCTGGAGCCAGAGCTGCCCGAGGAGAGCAGCAGTTGGCCACTGTGTGCTCAGGGGTTGGGTGGATTGATTGTGCTGCTGTGGAAACCCAGGGCTGGGGGACAGAGGTGGAAGGTCACACCACAGGCTGCTGTCAGTGCAGAAGAATAAGAGAGATTTTTATGTTTTGTGGCGCCTCTTTTCCTGCTTTGGAAAAAGCTTTTATGTCTCTGTGTAAATGCTTTATAACCCGAGTGCTGTGAGTACTTTGAGTAATTGCTCAAAAATTGATGGTGAATTTTGACCATGTACAGACAGTGCCTTCAAGTTCCGAGGATTCTTCTCTCAGATTGTGATGCATTTTTTTACTGCATTTAAATGAGTTATTTTATATAAATTCTGAATGCTGGCAGGCTTACAATAACTGGATTTTTTTTTTAAGCTTGTTTTTCCTAAGGGACTAAAACAATGTCCTTCTTCCCAGCAGCTTTCAAACTCTTAATCTCACTTCAGCCCAGTTAGGCCATGGTATGGAAACCATGGTATGGTCATCTAAAGTTCTCTGGGTATTTTCAAGGTAGCCAGGAGGGCAGAAAAGAGATCTCTTGATGGCTCTGTCAGGTGTGGGTGAATCTGTACAGAAAGTGTTACCGTAGCCCGAGCCACAAGAAGTTCTTTATCAAAGCTTTTGTTTTAGTGCAGGATGCCCAGATGTTGGGTTCTCCCAAGGGCTGGGATGTGTTGGGGTGGCTGTAGCCAGCAGTATTCTCTGTGCCTGGTCAGCAGCTCAGCCCTTCCTTCATAAAGTCCTGCCAATGTAGAAAATAAGCAAGATCAAGTTTTTTGTGCATTCTCACATTTCTAGCAAGAGTTAGAAGTAACCACAGAAGGAAAATATTTAGGGAGGGGGGGGAGCATTAATGGGCCCATCCATTTCAGTATTCCTACCTATGGCCAGAGCCTCATTCTCTAATTTTTGTTGCTCTGGCTGCATTGTTTTTCCTTCATTGTAATCAAGATAATGCAGTACAATAGTGCACTAAGAATTCCAGCTATTCAATTACCTTTCAGAAGTTGACTTAATTGGCTCTCTAAGTGATAGCTCTCTATTGTGTGCAATCAGCACCACTCAAGGAGGGAGCAGGAAGAGGAGAAGGACTTTGTTTCTAATCAATAAACAGAGGTCTTTGAAATAATGCTGCTTGCAATTTGTATCACTGGTTAAATTACACTGAAGATGATCATCTGCACCTTCCTGGAGGAGCGCAGCTCTAGCAGAGTAATAAAGCTTTTCTTACCCACAAACGTGGACTATTTTACTCTGTTTCAAGTTAATCCAGTATTCTCCCCTTGAACTTTTATCTCCCCTCCAAGTATTAAAGAAAACCAAAACCAAAATGCTGCAGAGCCTGGCACAGATGGTTTGGGAAAGTCTAAAATGGAATGACTAATCATTTGGTTTGCACCTCATAAAGTATGCAAATGAATGTGATACCTAATGATAAATAATTCAAAGTTGAGATGCCATGCAAGGGGAGATTATAGAAGGAATAAATATACGTAAACCAACCTTAAGAAAAAAATAAGCAATCTCAAAAGCTTAAGCTCATCTTCCAAGCTACAGTCCATAGAAGCAGCTGCTCCTTGGTGCAGGTTTGCTTTCAGTGCTTGAATCCAGGGGACTTTAAGCCAGCAGGATTTCCAGTCTGTAGTCAGAGTTTGCCCAAAACTACAAATCTAAGGAGCCCTTGCACAGCTCTGTTGCACTTCAGGTCATCACTGATCCTGGTTTAGGCAGCAGGAAAGCTTTGCCAAGCAGAGCAGATTTCTTTTATGTATGTTTTTTGGTTTGTTTTTTCCTAGTTGTTGGGTTAAAAGTGATTGTCTACTTCATAGTTTCATTAAAGCTAAAATTACTAAATTAATTAACTAAAATAGTTTATTATAGTCATAATTAACTATTTTTTCACTAATTAAAATATTTTGAAGCCGGAAAGGTCTTCTTGAGATTGCAAGAGGCACGAGACTGGAACTCACGCTCAGACCCTACCACTGTCTGGGGTAATTCCAGCTCCCATCCCCTAATCCATCCCCTCCCATAGAAGGAGGTGAGAACTGCAGATGCCAACCTGTGTGAAACCACAGGTTTTAATGATGAAGCACCCAGCACACTCCTGGGTAGGGTGCATATCTCTAGGCCCTCCATTTTCAACACCTTCTATAGGGAATTTTATTTGCTTTGTGGGAGCAGCCGTGGGATGTTCTTCGCAGGGATTGGCTCACTCAGACCAAGCTGGGATTTAATTTAATAAAGATGCTTCTTCCTCTGCTCCCTGCCCTATCCTGGTAAGAGATTGATAATCACCCTCCAGTGCAATGTTCTTGCAGTGGGAGGGAAGGTGCTGTCGATCCAGATTTATAACCCTACACCCAAGAGCAGCTTTGAGATCATTCCACGTGTCAGCCTCGTAGGAGTTTCCACTAAACTGTGGAGGTAGCTTGATTTTGCCCTTTTATCAGCCAGAAATAGCAGTGGTACAGCGTCCTGCTCCAGCTCAGCGTTTGGCAGCGCTCCCGAAATCGCCGGCAGGCGCTGGCCGGTGTCAGGCGCTGAGCGCCCGGCCCGACAAGGCCGCGTTTGTTCTCCCAGGGGTGGTACGGGCTGGGGTGGGGCTGAATGCTCATTTTGTGATGGCAGTGGTGACAGCACCCGGGCACTTCCACCCTCCAGGTGTTGTGCTGATGGTCCCGAGTGCCCGGCTGGTTCCGCGCTGGCGCTGCGATCTGCCCTGGCGCTGGCACAGCGTGGCCTCCGCCGCTGGCTTTGCTCCTGATTTTATGTGTGTTGAGTTTAGTAATTTCAGGGAAGGAGGGGGAAAAAAGCAACTTTTTTGTTGCAGATTTACTCTGCGGCTTCCTCGGCTGCTGGGAGGGGCTGTTATGATAAAGTCTGATATATTTTCACATTTGCCTACGAAAAATGTAGGATTTATCTTTCAAATGAAATTTGCTCCGCTGTGCTGCCAGCAGGGTTTTTTTTTGAGTAGCTATTTTTGTGAAATATAACCCGAGAATTTGTATTGGCTTAACACTTAAAATGTAGCTAGGGGAAGATGGAATATTCATCTTTATTGTATTTGTTTCTCCTGTAATGAGACATTACTGTCTGTTGTAAAGGAAGTGGTTCTCCAGCCCAGCGAGCATGCCCAGTGATTTTCTGTTTGCTCCATTAGCTCGTGTGCAGACCTCCTGATTTTTTATGTGCATGTGCTTTTCTACTTGTTTAATCCTGCCAACTGCTCTTCTGCTTGGAAATCCATTTCTATAATTCTGGGTATTACACAAATTTGTTGAAGCTCTTAATGCAGATAACGGGGAAGGGGGGTGAGCCTGCTTTGCCCGGTCAGCCTGAGCCAACTTTCTCCTTCCCATCAATTGCAGAGAGCTTTAGCTGCAGCTCACTGAGGGCACAAAATGCACGCAAGTAAAGAAAAAGAAAGTTTAAGGAACAGCTAGAGTGCTGTAAATGTCTCTTGGATTTTGATTTATGAAGTCCAAGCACAAATTGGATGGCTCACTGTGCCCTGTGGAAATCTCTTTGTCTGCCTTTTTTTGAAATATTTCCATAACTAGTAATCATGGTATTGTAGCAGAGAGCCCTTCTATAAAGAGCTTTTTGGTCACTGCTGCTGTTTACTATGACTCTGTACAGCGTGTTAATTGCAGCTCCTCATTCATGGGAATATTCATCAGGAATTGAAGTGTGGATGCTAGCAGCGATGCTCTGGATTTTGGGGTTCTTGTGTGCATAATGCTTTGGGGACCAGAGCTGGAGCAGTGAGAGGCATCCTCCCTCTCTGTGTGATTTGCAGTGTTTGTGGAGCTGTTTCCAGCAGGACTGAGCACATCCCTGCCTGTTGTACTGTTCTGGTTGTTTTAATCTGTTGAATTCATCCGTGGCACTTTGCCTGGTGGAGAGTGGTGGGAATGTTGTCAGCAGTGGCAGAGAAGGATGCCAGGCTGCTTTTTTTTATTATTATTTGTAGTAAAGGCATACAAAATCCATCCAGGGCCTCATGACAATGGTTTGAGTGGCTGTCAAGCATGCATGTACTTTCTGCTTAAGCAATGGAGCAGGCAACCTGCTCAAAGTTTAGTATGAGTTTATATGCTTGTATTAACTTCTGACTTAACTATCCAGTTCTATTAAAAATAAAAGGAGTAAAATCATTCTGGCACACTTTGGTAGCTACAGCATTTGGAAACTCTTCAGCTTGTCTCTCTTCTCTTTCCTGATTTCTTCCCAAGAATAGTCGCAACACTTTCTTTTTTAGGACTTTGCCCTAATAATTACATCTGCGAGGATCCACTGGGATGGGTTATCCCACAAGTAGGATTATGCCCTTAAATGGAAAATAAGCCACCACAACAGCCAAAGTTTGGGAAAAAAATATTGTTGTGGGTAAAAAAGATTGCTAAATGTGTTATTCCATGTTGTGGAGCTGCACAGTCAGGAAATGCTTGTTAGTGCAGAGAGGAAATGCTTATGTCTTCTAAATGCTTCTTGCATTCCTTTTTAATTGTTGTTATAGTAGGAAAACATGGCTCTAAGAAAATACCAAGTTCTATTGGGGACAGGAGATGTGAGAAATTGGAGGGAGACAGGGAGGCCAGTCTTGCTTTATGAGCTCTTTACTCTCCGGGCTCTGCTCCTCCCGTTCCCCCCAAGCCAGTGGGGGTGCAGCTCCTCTCCAGGCTGCCTGTCCAGTTCTCCAGCCCCGCTGCCTCTCGGCCAAAGATTTGGGCTAAATAATCCAATTAAGCTTTGCAGCTTATATAACTCTCTTGGCTGGAGGCAGCAGCTGGACTGACGGGGATAGAAGCACATCTGGAAATAGTGTACAAAACACTCTGCCGCGGCCGGAGCCAGAACGGTCTGGACAAATTTGCTCATATGCACAAGATGTCCTTTGAACAGCAAGATGAGTGTGCACGGTCCCCTTGCTGAAGAAGATGAAGAAAATGCTCCTATCCATAAATTGTTTCCTTGGCTAAGAAACTTAACTGGCTTTTTTCCTCTCCCTTCTCCTTTGGAAGATCATTCAGCTCTTCCCTTTCAGCTTCAGAGGATCAGCCTGGCCCTGTAGTACACTACATATGTCCTTTTTTTATTTCAAAGGGGGGAAGGACCTCCAGCAATATTTAGTCTGATTTCTTATCTGCTATCCATCATAGGAGTTCCTTTTTTTTTAATCTGAAATACAGCTTGGTGTATAACTGGAACACAGCTCTGAAGACACAATTATTTTTTCTGAGAATTCGTTATAACCCTGGTAATTTATCCTAATGCTTAATGACACTATTAAAACGTGGGCATTTTATGTTGGCTTGAGGGTTGAGGAGAAAATAGAATTCAGCCATTCTGTGTTTCAAGTAGTGTGCCCAACACAAGCCTAGGAAAAAAAAAAAAAGCCAGTGCACATTTTGGCACTCTTGGATGTCTCTTCTTTTGTTGGCATCCATTACTCTCAGCAGGGAAGTTATGGGCATCAATGCAGCAGAATGCATTTTCCTTCATGTGCTGTGATATGTGCTTATAGCTTCATTTTATAGTCTGCTGTCTATGTTAAAGAATTTTATTTGTCAGGTGTGCAGGGCTGGTTTAGCACTCACATCCTGCCTGTTCCTGGGTGCTTGGATGGCTGCTTGTCCAACACCTTCCAAATCTGTGCTGGGGAAGGATTTTAGAAACATCACCTCCCTGAAATCTGATATCACACACGTACACATATGGAGTTCCTGGGCTTTTCCTCTGTAAAACATGCCCAGGGAATTGGCTGCAGGGTGTGCCCAGGCCAGGCTGCCAATGAGCCGTGCCAGAGATGCAGAGGTACTGGAGGTGGTTTGGCAGAGGGTGTGTTTTGGTCCCAAGAGGGGACATTGGTGGGGCACAGAGGTGCTGAGGCAGCACTCTGTGGCATCCTGACCCCACTGTGGCTTTTTAAGTGGTTTAGGCACTTCTGGATGGTGCACAAGGATATGTACTTTGGCAAAACCCTCCATGCCAGGGTGGTGAGGCAGAGCTCTGGGTGGCTCCACTGGGGCTGCTCCAGTCTGTAGCAATGTAGGGCTAATATGGTATTTCTTCCAGTGTATGGATTTATAAGGCTGCCAGAATTCCCCTGCTCACACCAGGCTTTGGATACGGCCATGGGAACCTTGTAGGAGTGTCTTGGTTGTCATGAATACCTCCATGCAAAGTCGTGATGTTGCAGTTTACACATTTTGGGGTTTTCCATAGTCATAAAACTAAATAATGAGTTCCCCAAAAGAGGCTGTGTGTCCTGAACCACTCCTCCCAGCCCGTGCCAGCACTGGAGCTCTGCCATCTCCGCTGCTCCCTCAGCCATGGGTTTGCTGGCAATGATAACACAGCTGTGCTGCCACTACTTCCACATTGCTGCTGTGTCTGACTGACTGCCTGCGCTTGATGTTTTATTCCTAAAGAAAGAAATTGGATTAGATTTTTCTCAGCCACGCACAGTGGTGATCCTGGGTAACAAAGCAGATCCGTGTGGGGGAAGCTGTGGGAAGCTGGGTGTGAGGGTAAGATATTAACTGGGGACTCAGCCAGGGTGATTTGCTTTGTGGATACATCAGCAAGGCAATCCAAGGGACTCCAGGAGGTGCTGAGCAGCCTCCATGGCTCTTGAGAGACCAATTCAGGTGCATCAGGGGTACCTAAAGCACCTTAGTACAGAAATTACCTCCCTGGACACTGAAGTCCAATAAATCCCTTTGTAGAGAGGGAACAAGGGCTCAAATTTTGCTCTACATAGTAGTGCTGCAGGTTTCAAGGGCAGTTTCCTTGAGGGGGAGTTAAACTGCTGTTTTCCCTGTGCTGTGCTGAGCCTTGCTCCCCCATGGTGGGATTTTTCCTGAGTTTTGACCTCCTGGCACCCCTGGGAGAGGAGCGGGGTCAGGCCCTGCAGTCCCTCACACACACTGCTGTAGTTCCTGTGATCTCTGCAGTTTAACTCCTTCAGTACCAACTGTGGCTTTGCTCAGCTTGGGGTTCTTCTGGTGCAAAATCCCTCTCTCTCCTGTGTCTTTGCTGAGCATCCGGAGCTCTGTGCCCTCTGTTGTGTTTCCCTCACACCTCCTTGAGCTGACAGCCTGATCCGATGTCATCCTTCACATGCTGCTGTGGGGATGTACAGCTGCACTGGTGCTTTCTGGGCTGTGTGAGGTGCAGCTGTTTAATCATGGAAAACTCTCCCCGTGGGCTCTGACGCTGTTCGGTGGGCACAGCTTCTGGCAGCCCATCTTGCATTCTCCTTGCAGCACCTAAACATGTCAAATTTCTGTAACAAACCTTCCCTTGGGGTGAAAGGGCTGGAAAACTGATCCCCAGCAGCCCACATGGCAATTAGGTTACCTTATACGAGTACCAGTAAAGGTAATGGTGTGTGATTTTACAAAGACAAATCCATTTAAATAGACACGTTCAAAGGGAATGTGAGGTGTGAACAGCGTGCCTTTGCTCACAGGAAGCGTGAAGTGTCTTCTGCCAGGACTCAGCAGCACTTTAAGAATAGTTGTGAAATTAAGCATAAATACCAGAGTCCTGTGGCCCAAGCTCCGGGAATCACACCTATTTTTGGAGGTGGTAAGCAGCAGGCTGTAAGGCTCAGTGCACTGCCTTTAAGACTTTAGGTAAACCTGACATTGCAAGAAAGCAAAATCTCCAAGGATGTGGTTTCACAAACATTTTTAACTGTTCTCCTTTTGGGCTGTTGTTCAAAAGGGCATCCTGGTTCCCATGTGCTTCCTTTGCATGGCTCGGTCAGCATGATCTTGCTGACCTAATCTGACCCAAAATTAAGCCTGCAGCAAGGATGCTAAAGTTTCCAGCTGGATCAGGCCATGGGACTGTGGGGCTGACTGGGTTTTGGTGCCCTCTCAGGGCATTTTGGCCCTCCTGGCTCCCTGAAAGCCACTTGTGGCACCTTGCCTGGAGCTCGGCACAGGGGAGTGGGAGATGCCAGTAACATTTCAGAGCAGCAGCTTGTTGAGAAGCTTTCAGGCATCATTTAATAAGCAACCAAAGGTCTTAGCAGTAGGACACCCGTGTAGTCAGCATCCTCCTCCCCTCCAGCTGTTTATTTTCTACCCTTGAAATGTCCTGCAACCCCCACCTTGTGCTGTGCCATCACCAGCATCTGTGTTGCCTCTCAGCAGAGCTGATCTGCTGGAATAAAGCTGCTGCTGCTGGCACAGGCTGGCAGGCAGCTCTGCAGCTGGGCTGTTGTGGGGTGTGGAACCAAGGCTGCCTGCTTCTGGGTTAGTCCCTGCGTTTTGGAATAGCAAAAAGTTAATTTACTGCAGGTTACTTTTGCTGGCAAGTCGGGAATTCTGTCTTTCTACTTCCAGTGATGTGTCTTCTGCAAGGGGAAGAAATAAGGGTGGGTTTTATGCATTCTAAAGCAGCTGGTCTGGCTTTGTGGGAGAGGGTGTCAACATTATTTGATAACTCTTTCTCATGTTTTCTTGGCTGGTGAATGACAAAAGGGAGAAGTGGGTCTTCCCACTCTTTTAGTGGTATGTTTTTCTTCCTAGGAACTATCCTAGCATATAAAATGAAACAAGAGCCCTCAGATAGCATCAACAACTACAGCTGGCCTAAGTGTGCTATTTTATGTCAATGTCTTGTTTTTTCTCTGGAGAAAAGAAAATGTACCCCATTAAGTGCTCCTGTTACAAGCTTGCACCCCAGGGGATAAATATTTCAAATATTAATGCTGAGTAATTTTTAAAAGGTTCTGCATGCATTTTATTTTGAGCATTCTGCAAATTATTTAAGACTACTAAAACAAAATGCAATTTAGATCAGCTCATCCTGTGATCAGTATGTGGTAATTTTAAAATCTGCTCTATCCAACAGCATGGTCATGCCTCTGATCAGGCCTTGGTACAATAGGGAAATTGGAATCTGGTGGTGGCTGTGGATCTGCAGATAGACAAGATGTACAATTTACATAAACAGCGGAGTGAGGGGAGTGCTCTCAATATCCTTTTACTCCAATACTGTCACATGCATTGCAAATGAGTTACTCTTTTGGAAAAAGAAGTCAAACCTGACTTGCATTGAAGTTCTCAGCTATTAACATCAACAGAGCCAGGGACTCCAGCCAGAACTTCTGTGATTTCCTTGATATCCCTCTTAGTACATCACTCTAACTTTTCCATATGTGTTCTCTGATTTATAACACAGCAGTACTTTATTTCACTGTTGTAAAATTCTTTCATACACTCAGCCCTGCCAAAAGCTTCATATGTTATTGATTAAACAAATTCCCACTGTTCCAGGATCTCGGCTGCTCTGAGGCTGCTGGTAACTTTAGTGGAATGATGAGTGCAATGGTCGATTGTACAGGAGGTGGGGAAATACAAGGCACCAGCACTTACTGCTGCTAATCAATAAACTCACCTTCAATTTGCAAAGTGGAGCTGCTTTTTCCACTGGTCAGTGCCACAACTCTCCTGAGACGGGCTGAGCTTGTCCATCAGCTGCAAAGTGCTGGTGGCTCAGGGTCATTTGTGTGGGGGGATAATGATGATGTTTGATTTTAGTAATGTTGGGAGAAGGATTAACAAGAGTTTCATTTCGACTCCTTCACAGGCAATTACCGACAGCTGCTGCTAGAGAAAGGGTGTGATGATTAACACAGTGACCTTTGCAAGGATTGACTTCTCTTCTTGGAGGGATTTCTTTTGGATGGACTTGCGAGCCATTAGCACTAAGTACAGAGCAGGATGCGTGGGGACTTTGGGTTTTGGTGGAACAAGGTCTCTGTTTCACTATTAACTTAATTGGGTTATAATAGAAAGGGTTTTCCTGTTGGACTGGGACGCATTTGCTCTGCTTCAGGGTTTTCTGCTTCTGTAAAGCTCCAGAGCTGGGCCTTGCCAGCCCCCATGGGGACATGGTCCTGCACTCTCCAGCCATCAGCTGTTCCTCTGGAGTTCTTTTGGTTCATGAGATTTTACTCACTGGCTTTGCTGTGTGTTGTGAGAACGAGGTGAAAGGGAGAGAAACGCAGTCCAGGGGCTTTGGTGAGAGCCAAGCAAATTTGATTTGGGCTTTCCCTGCATTGTGATGGTTCACAGTCCAGCAGGACAAGTGACCAGTGGCATGGCCCATGGCATGGTCAGTGCCCAGAGCTGTGCCTGGACCCCAGTGATGCACAGAGGAGGCTGCTGCAGGTTCCTGCATGTTCCAGAACAGCACCTTCTCCACTGCCAGCCATTCCTGCTGCACTTGGGTTCATCCAAGATCATTTTCCATGCCCATGCCAAGTAAGGAAAGTGTATCAGGCAAATGCATCTCTTTTTAAACCATACACAGGTTTGCTTGGTAGGACTGACCACATGTACAAGCTTCCATCTTTTCCCATTCCCCTTTTCCCCCTTCTCTTTCCACCCCTTGCCCAGGTTTGCCTGTGTAATATCCTCACTTATAAATCCTGTTGAGCTGCAATTATTTCGAGGTTTAATGACCCATGATGTCTGTAATGCTTTATTTTGTTCACTTTCAGCATGTTTTTATTCCCCAGTCAAATAAAAGGTATTAAAAAACCCACCAAGTACAAAGCCTTCACTTTCCATTTGAGAGAAAAATGCTTCGAAAGCTGTATTGGTGCTACACAGGTAAATAATTAGATTGCTAATGAATTAGCTTTGCTTTGAAGACAAAAGCTTCAGTGTTCCTAATTAGGTTGTGAGAAGAGACATAGGAATATGTGGTCTTTCTCCCAAGGAAAAGGGGAGAAAAAGGGGCTCCCAACCCAGCTGAGACCAGGGACCACTGGCAGGACATTGTTTTACCTGACCTTGGGCTCAGCACCTTCCAGCTCTTTGACATTGTTTAAATTCCTCAGTGATTTCAGAGAAATAATACACTTTTTCTGTGCAACACATTTTCTTTTCAGTTCCAAATTAATATTTGAATGAAATGGTTACTTACTGCTATGTTTTGAAACAGGGGGATGGAAGCCTGTGGTATATTTTCATTATATCATTCTATTATTTATGCTTTTCATCAGAAGCCCTATTATCGTGCCCATCCTAAGATGAATTATCTCATATATTTTTTTCTTTCCTCACAGAGCAGAATTTTTTCCCAGGCCTTTGATCATTCTTATCACCCTCTCAAAAGCCCCTTTTAAGTCTGTATTAATACTCGTTTTCAGATGAAGTAAAAAACTATTGTGGGATTAGGCAGCATCATTTTAATAATGTTATAATCTTCATACTATTATTCCCCATCCTGTTCACTAACCACACTGACATCTTGTTTGCCTCCCTCCCTATCCCCCCTTTTTTCCCTGGGTTGCTGGTGCCTGCAGATTGGTCTGCAGACACTGATGCTGTGGTCTCCTCCCTAGTTAAATTGCTAATTAAGAACCATGTGAAAAATATCTTGATTTCCCCCCCCAGTTAAATTGAATCTACCAGTTTTGGAGTCACTTTGCCAGTTGGTTGACTTTTCTTCTGATGATTTGCTCCTTTTCTGGCTTTGACAGCTTATCTCCTTGTCCACTCCGTGTTTGGCTACTCCACAAATTCATCTCCTTCCCCAGATCCTCACTATATCTATTAGCTGGTGAATTTAATACCAATCCTTACGGCTTCCTCTGGATAGTTAACCTTTTGCTATGATGAAAATTCACTGTTTAATCCATCTTTTTTCTCTTTAGATCAATGGCAGCATTTGCCCTCTTCCCCTTTCCTCCTTAGCTCTTTTGCAGCAAAAAGAATTGCCTTCTGATTTCTTCATCTCATAAATCCCTTGAATGGCTTGATAAAACCCCAGGACAAATCAGAAGGACTGGTTCCTTTGTCAGGAGCTGATGGTGGTTTATACCTGCGGGGAATTTCCTCTCCTGCCAGTGCTCTTGTTTGGCAGGTGAAGCCCAGGGGATTCGCGGTGATCTCTTTGTGTCTTTCACTGCGATTCACCCACGGAGCTGTGCTGCAGAAAGAGATCCCAAACCTGCTCTGCAGGTACCCAAGAGCAGTCTGACAGCTTCTGCTGCCTCCTCTGCCCTCATCCAAGGCACTTCAGGCAGAGGTGATGTGCATTGCTGTTTACATTCCTAATTTCTGAGTTTCTACATCCGTGCTTTGCAGCCTGCATCCCCCCTGGGGAGCCTTTGGATTTGGGCACAGGCACCCCTGTAGCTTGCTCTCCTCCTTGGAATGGGGAATTGTAATGTTCACCATCTGTGTTGTGTTTCAGCATCCTCATAATGGGAAATCTACTCATCCCCATCTCTGAAAACTTACTACTTAGGACTTCAGAAGCAAAACAAAAAGCTTATTTTTTAAAATATCTGTGTGCGTGTTGTCTGAGCTGACTCTCCAATGCAAACAGTAGCTCATACTTTGGAATAACAAGGTGCAGGGGATATGAATTTTCCTCTCTCCTTCTGATGACGTATGTGCTGAGACAACATTTAACTCCAGCGAGGAGATGTGCAACAGAAATATGATCAACACCTACTGCTGCAAAAAGAAATAGTGACTTAAAGGTGCCTGTGTTCCCTGGGGAGGGACTGTCAGTGGAGAGATGCATTGCATTTCAGTCTCATTACATGGAGCTGCTGAAGGTTGAAATGCTGTTAAATATACCACAGGCTCTTATTAAATGGCCATATTAAAGAAAACAACGTACACACACACCAGACTGGAGCTGAGGAAAGCTCTTGCCTTATTTGAGGATCATTTTTTCAGACAGGCTGACTTTTAATCAGCCTCTTGCCCTGGCTGATGAGTTCTCTCGGCGTGACGCTGATGCCATGGGATGCTCAAACCCAGCAGCTGATCCAGGGGCAGCACAGGAGCCTCCACTGACTGTGGGGGATCTTTCCTGCTGCCATCACTGAGCTGGGAAACCAGTGCCTTTTACTGGGTGTGGAGGATGGGTACTGGTTTTTCTGAGATGCTGTAGACTCTGGTGCTGTAGACTCTGCATCCGTTTAGGACAGTTCTTGAGCACAGGCTCCAAGTTGGAGCATAGTGGTGGCACTGAGGGATGCATTGAGGTGGTGGGGGCATCAAAACACATTATTTGGCCCCAGTTCAGGATAGCACATGCTGTAGGTACTGACTGAACTGAAATAAAGAGTAAAGAGAGGGCAGAGGATGAACACAAGGAACTAAACGATAGCTGCTGGTTTTGACAGCTCTTCTGACCACCAGTGCCCACTGTAGACCATCCCTGGCAGTGTCCAAGGCCAGGCTGGATGAGCCTTGGAGCAGCCTGGTCTAGTGGAGGGTGTCCCTGCCCATGGCAGGGGGTGCAATGGGATGAACTTTAAAGTTCCTTCCAAGCCAAACTATTCCATGATTCTGGTGGCTGCGCCTCCCTGTAAGTGCCAGTGCCAGCACTGCCTAACCCAACCCGATTGTTTTGAGCTGGGAAATCCACATGCCATCCCTCTCCTTCCCTAGTCCCTGTCCTGCCTGAAACTCTCCACACCAGTAGCTGTTTTCACAATAATAATCAGCTTTCTAGTGGTACTAAAGATTCTGCTTTCCCTGTTACTTTTTGCATGCTAACCAAAAATTACAACATAATATAATTTTAAAAACTTGGAAAAGTTTCTTTAAAAACTTCTTTTGCTTTCAAATTTCTCTTTCTTTAAAAAATAATGTAACAAACCTTATAATAAAGCATCTTGGGGTGTGCTTATAAGCAGCAGCTAGAAAATGTCTGCTTTGATTGAGTATCCAGGTGGTTTGGGACACAGTGGAGAAGTAAATGTCGCATAATGTTTACTGAATAGAGCATCCGTGTTTGCTGTGTGGTGATGGCACTGCTGAAACACACTTTCTATGCAGATGAATCAGCCCCCAACAGGGTAATTACAACTGCTGGAGCCTTTTGGGAGGCCCACCCTGCCAGATACCACCCACTCCCCAAACTCTACCCTTGACAGTGTTTGAATTGTTGCTCGGCATGTCTTGGTGCTCAGTTCCTTAATGCAAATCAGGTTCTCAGTGGCTGCATATATCCCACGCTGCCAAAATATTTATGATTTTAAAAGATGAGTCTGAAACTAGGAGCAGTGACCTGCTGGCTCACAGAAGGGAAGGTGATGTGTCTCTCAGCTTTCTCATCTCACAGGAGCACCACTAATGTTTCTTTAGATCTGAAGGAAAAGACCTGCTCAGTCTTCATCCTGCCTTTGGCAGGGGGTGAGAAGGGGCTGATATTTGGATATTTTGGATGCTAAACTATCCTTTCTTTTTCTTCCTGCTTCTTAAGGGTCTCTTTGCAATGTTTTTTGGGGGGCTGATTTGGGGATTTATTTATGGTGAGTCTCTAGAGCTGGTTTCTACCTTTTCAAGCCAGATAAGCAAAGGGCAGCATTTTGCTTTTAATAGTATAAATAGGTTATTGTGGAGTTGCTGCAATCTCTGGATACCTGTGTACCTCACACCTGTGTGCTGCACCAGCCACCAGATTTCCATGTAAAGCAGGGCTGTTCTTTTTTTGCATCTCAGGAGCTGAATTTAATTCAGTGATACGGCACAGTAACTCCTTCTATCCATTTTAATGGTCCAGTGAAATTCTGTTAGCAAAGGACCTAATGAATGTTGCGATTCAATCAGGGCAATCTAGAGTGTAATGCGTGGAGCAGTGCCAGCATTATATAAATCATTAAACATCAAAATGTAAAAAAAAAAAAAAAAAAAAATAGATTTCCCTAATCATCATCTAACTCCAGGAGCTGCTGGGAATGGCTGGGGCTGGAGGCAGCTGGGGCCAGCATGGATATCTGTCTGGGATGGGGCAGTGGCTCACCAGCCTGGTTCCCGTTCTTCCCTGTTAGCATTTTTGGGTAACACATTTTGATCCGGCATGGAGAGAGGGTTGTTCATGTGCTTCACAGTCCCCTCAGGCCCTTGCAAGTCCTAGAGGGGGAAGCATTTATTTCTTAAAGGGGTGCTTTAAATAAAATTGAGGGAGAATGGTCATTACAGAGACATTTTCTGTAGGCAGATGAATTTTCTGCTCCAACTTCATTTACATTGTAAGGGAGTTGCCCTTCTTGCTCTTTTGGTTTTGGGAATTCCTGCAACAGTGGTCAGAAAGTGCAGTTATGCTCTAGAAGCCAAAATTTTATAAAGATAAACAGTTTAGGGGTTTGAGGGTTGTTTTTAGTTTTTAAACCAAGTCTCTTGAAAGTCTTCCTAATGAGAAGCAAGTCCAGCTAGCAAATACTATGTGTTTGCTTTTGAAAAGATTGAATTGGAGGGAAATCTCTGGCGTTAGCCATGGGTCCACTCTGCTGGGAGAGGTTATCAGCAGAGAACAAAACCAAAAGTAATTGGAACTGAAATATGGACATGTTTAAAATGCACTGCAGACTCTCTGGGAGGTTGGAGTGTGATTGGAAAGACGAATGCAAAATACAGAATTATAACATCCCTGACTCTGTGTGTGTATGCATGTGTGTATATATATAGAGAGAGATATAGATATGTGGATGGATGACTGTGTAAGATTTCAGGGTGGGGATTTTATTGGCACTGGTCTGATTTTCTGTCTGTCTTCTGGTTTAGGATCAGATTATTTTGCTTTCACTCAAAAACTGAAAATGGATGTGGATGCAGTTGCCCCAGCCCTCACCTCTGCTAGCAAACCTCGTTTGCACTTAAGAGTCACTTGAATAAGAATGAAGACACAGAATTCTCCATAATGGAGAAATACTTTCTATTAAGGGGGTGCTGTCTTAGATGGATAAGTGCTTTGGGAAGGCTGCAGGAGCTCAGCTCTTTGGGGAGCAGCCTGTAAGCCCCACCAGCCCGTGCCCATCCCTTGCACATTGCTGCATCCTGGCTCCTGGGAGGTCACAGAATGTTCTGGCTGGAAGGCACTCACTAAGATCATCAAAATCCAGCTCCTGAAAGAGCCTGCTCGAGCCAACCCTGCCTTTGCTTCCCCAGTGGTTTGTGTTGCTCAGCAAACCCAGCCCAGGTTTCTCAGCTGAGAACACAAACCTGGCAGCTGTGTCTGGGCACAGGGGCGTGGGGGGGACATGGGTCAGCGAGTGATGGTCAGCCGGACACTTCCTGTGGCCACTGTCCCTCAGCCTCGGGATCCCCCCTCCAGGGATCCCCTCTCAGAGCTGCTGCCCTGGGCACAGTGTGGACAGATGGTGACTGGCACTCAGCTGTGCCCAGCGCTGCTTCCCTGCCCTGCTGAGCACTGCTTGTACAGTTCCCACTTGGAGCCTCACAGCCAACCTGCTTCTAAAAACAGATTGTGAAAAACCATTGAGTGCAAATATGGGCCCTGGCAAGGTGAGAAATGAGTTCTTTGCACGTGTGCTGCAAGTTTGAGAGATTTTTGGTCTCCCAGGTCAGTCCTGCAGCCTGTCACCTAACACTGACTTTCTTTCTTTCTCAAACCAGTATATTTTAAGCCCAAAGCAATGTGTTATCTCTCAAGAAAAAATAAGCTAAATTTTTTTTTTTAGATATAGCTAGGAGTTTTTGTCCTGCAGTGCTTGAGTCTAGGGATATTTTAAGAGCTCTGTTATCTTGTGCTGGGAGGGAATACAATAAATATGTAGATAGGGAGTGCTGCTGCTTTGAAAGGTATGTAAAGGGTCTGTGCTGAACTGACACTTGCTGAAAAATTTGTTCAGCCCAATTAGCAGCAAATCACTTCTGTGTCCAACCTTGCTTGTAGAGATGGGAGCCAAACCCCCTCTTTATCCTCTGCTGCCCTTTGTGGGTTTTCAGAGCCCTCCCTGGCTGAGCAGTGAGGGTTTTTGTGAGGACACAGATCTGCAGCCACGTGTCATTGCAGGCCGACAAGTGCAAAATTGCTGGAAATTCATGGGAAACTGTACACCCATCTCAGGCTTTGTCTAGGATTGTTCAGGCTGTCATCAGAACCAGTCACGATCGATCAGCTTTTAAATTTCATGAAATTTTAATTAAAGAATGGAAAGCTTACGAAGACGTCATATGACAAGAGCGCTGGAAACAAATACAATTTCACTTCCAACCATTAACCAGAAAAGCAAATGGTTGACTGCACATCGCCATTGCAGTCTAAGGAAAGTACAGCTCTTGGCTTCGGCGGGCAGGTCATTAGTGACTGAATAATCAGTGACATTTCCCTTCTAAATCTGACACAAATGAAGTGCAGTGCTCTGGAAAAAGCCATTAAGTGCAAAGCCTCGCCTTTGCTCTGCTCCAGGTATTGCAGAACGAGATCTAATGGCAGCCTTTGGCTGTGATTTGGCTTTGATAGCATCCACAGGATAGTCCCCCCCCAGGATGCCAAGAGCCAAATGCTTCCAGCCTTTCACAAGCCATCATCTTGTGCAAAAACAGAGACTTGTTCCTTGCTGGTGTTCCCAGATGCAGCCAGTGAAAGATAGAAGTAGGAAAACCTGCAATGTGGAGTACTGGGAAGCTGAATGTAGCTGTGTTCTTATGTCTGAGAGGTACCAGCAGGTAAAGGTCTCACTCATCGTGGGGCAAGTTTTTAGAGCCTCCTGTGAATTCCCGTGGCAGCTCTCAAAGCTGGGTGTTAACCTGTTTTCCTGCACATTTGAAAATGTTTTCTCGATGGGAGTGGAAAGCGAGCAGCACCGCACAGGAAAAAGGAAGGACTGGTCTTGTTTATGTCTCTCCCTTGAATTTCTGTGAATAAGGTGTTGTCAGATGGACGGAGTCATCAAATGGGTGTAACTTCCTCTGCTCCCTCCCCATGTGCCGTGGCTTTGAAAATAATGTCAAAAGGTTAATGGGAGCCAGACTGCCTTGGAGGGGTCCCTTGTGCTGAAGCAATGAGTCCTTAAGGAGGTTTTTCTTGGGGGAAAGACTGAATAGGGGAAACTTTTTCTAGACAAAAGCATTACCAGTAGCTGTACTGGGAAACGCTGTTGTCTTGGAAACTCTGTGCACTGAAGCTGGATATGTCTGATTTTCAAAATTCCTTTTTCTTTATGGACCCCAAAATAGAAGTTTTTGATGCAGTCAGTGTATCTTTTTCAATTGCTTTCGTTTATATTTAGCCCAGTGTTGGGAAGTTCCAGTGCAGTATTTTTGATCATTAGCTCTCCTAGTCGTGTTTGGGTTGAGAGTCTACTATTCAGTGGATACATCTGCTTTGGGTATAGTCTTGTGAGTTATAATCTTACTGAAAACACATCAATAACCACAGATAAAATTGTATTTTTAATGAGCAATTTCATTAATAATGAGAAAAAATATCCCAGGAAGGTTCATTAGTGGCTCACTGATTCCACTCTCAGATATTGTATAGTTAGTTCTGACTGAAAGCTCTTGATAGTTTTATAGCTCTGTTTACAGAGCATGGGATAAAATAGTGTTTCAAAACAAAAAGTTTTGTTACCCTTTCAGAAGGTGTTTTTATACATTTATGGTACATCCTAAAGGTGTGTATCCAAGCACTTGAATTCATATAAGCATCCAGGCAGCTGTTGCCATGTTATTTTCTTTATCCTGTTGTGTTTTGGAGAGGTTAGAGTCCCAAAATCTGTTTTGACTGTTAAAATTTGGGGCTCTCTTCCAAAGCTGGAAGAGGTGCTGTCTGCACCCTTGTCTCCCTGCAGGGGAGCTTTCCCCCTTGCCAACATCTCTCTTTCCATCACTCAGGATCCTCTAGGAGATGGTTGTGTTTGTGTGTCCAAAGGAGGACAAATGAGCTGGGGAATGCTCAACCTGTAGAAAAGGATAGATTGGATATTAGGAAAAAATCCTTCAGGAGAAATCTGCCAATCATTCACACAAGCTGCCCAGGGAAGTGGTGAGATCACTATCCCTGAAGAAATGTAAAAGACGTGTAGATGCAGCACTTGGAAGCGTGGTTTAGTGGAGGACTTGGCATTGCTGGGTTAGTGGTTGGACTCAATTATCTTAGGGGTTTTTCCCAGCCCAAGCTGTTCTATGATTCTGTTTCTACGTGACCCAGAAACCCAAGCTGAAAGAGGAAAAGTTGAAGTAGCTTTATTATCGTAGTCCTGCAACTTAAACTGCCCTCCCCACAACCCTTTCACCAATGGGTGTCCGTGCTGATCCACAGCTCCCTAAATCCATAATTTAAGGATTGGCGAGGCAAGGGAGGTATGAGTGAAACCCTTCTGAGCACAGAGGACCAAGCTTCTCTCTCTTCTCCATCCTCAGGTGACGTTGTGGACATCTACCAGCGGGAGTTCCTCGCGCTCCGGGACCGGCTGCACGCAGCCGAGCAGGAGAGCCTGAAGCGCTCCAAGGAGCTCAACCTGGTCCTGGAGGAGATCAAGAGGGCACTGTCAGAGAAGCAGGCCCTGAGGGACATAAACCGGACCTGGAGCAGCTTATCTGGTGAATAAACAGGCCTTGAGGGTCTGGGGCTGTGTTGCAGCTGTTGCTAGTGAGGAGGTAGAGGTGTGTGTGTGTGTGTGTGTGTGTGTGCAGGGCTGCGGACAGGACCTGCTCTTCTCGCCCCCAGCGTGAGCAAATTGTGGAGTTCAGAGAGACTTGGGAGCTCTTAAACTCCTGTTTAATTAGAGGTGCATAAGCATCATTAAACACGGATTTGCCTCTGCCGAGGATATTTGCCAATTTGCTTGCTTACAAGCTTTTTTTTTTCTCCCTTGCAAGTCATACACTCCCTTTCCTATGGCTGTATTCAACCCATATGGACAATGGGTATCCAAAGAGAGGGGGGGAGGAAGGAGTTAGGCTGGCTGAGCACCCCTTGCCAATTTATTTGTTCTTTCTTTTTTTTTTTTTAAGTTGCTCAGTTGAAGAAAATTAGATCTCTACAGAAAGATCTGATTTGACCTTCATTTTATCTTCATTCTCCCCTCTCCTTCCCAAATATTTTGGGACTTCTTTAAGGCCCTCCTGGCTCCTGCTGAACTTTAATTGGGTTTGTGGTAGCATGTTAAAGGTTGGCCTGATTTTTTATAACCCAGCAGTAGTCTCAGGTGGCCAGGCTGCTGTAAAAAGGCTTTTTGCCTTGCAGTCTCTTCCTACCTACCGTGCCTTGCAATTGATTCCCTTTTCCTTTTTAAGACGAAACCAAGTTAAAACTGTGGAATATCACCAACAAGAATGTGCTGCACCTTCCCACCATCTTCCATCATTTGCCACATTTGCTGTCAAAGGAGAACAGTCTGCAGCCAGCCGTGCATGTGGGACAGGGGCGCACTGGAGGTAAATGGGAATTAGTGCTGCTTCTGGTGCTCTTCCTCACCTTGGTGCCTGTCCCTCCCCTTTCCTCTGGGCCTGGCTGTGGCACAGATACGAGCAGGACTGGAGGAAGGGCTGCATGCATCATGCAAGCTTCCTTGGTTATGGTGATGTGGGGTGGGTGAGCCATGTCACGCCTGCAAGTCTACAGGGGAGTGCTGTCTGTGCTTTTGACTGGCTCTAAAATGTTCTCGATGCTTCTGCCAGATGTTGTTTGCTGCTTTCCATATCCAGAGTGCTCTAGACTTTGCCTGGAAGGGCTTCAGATGAAAGCATAGTTTGTAGGGTGCTTCATGGAGACTGTAACCCAACTAAGGAGACAAATCCCATCGGGAACAAGACTTTGGTTACTTGATGATTCTCCCTGTCCCCAAATGCCAACCCAATGCCAAAGACCTGACTTGCACCTACTAAACTGGAGTGCTTTTGACCATGGGAGGGGTTTGGAGAGCAAGAGGTGGTCTTCAAGTTGCTGCTTCACAAGTTGAAAAGGCCCCTGGGAGGGGAGGGGTTTTGGGTATTCCCATAGAGATCATTCCATCTGGGAGAAAAAGCAGAGCATATCTGACTGCCCATGGGTGCCGTGCCAGCCCAGCACAGTGGGTGCTGCTGGTTTGGCACTGGGCTGAGGACAGGAGTGTGGGAACTCTGTGTAGCCCAGGAACCACCAACCTGCTGCTCACTGCTGGTTTTTAATGGCAGAGCCTGGCACTGACCAGGTGAGCCATGAGTTGGTCATGGGAGCAGAGCAGTGTCCAACACAGCCCCCTCTCTGAAATCTCTCCGTGGCCCTGGGCAGTGTCCGTCGTGATGGGAATCCCCAGCGTGAAGCGGGAGGTGCATTCCTACCTCACGGACACCCTCAACTCCCTCATCTCAGAGCTCACCCAGCAGGAGAAGGAGGACTCTGTCATCGTTGTCCTCATTGCCGAGGTAAGACAGAGCTTTGCCAGTCTGCCCCATTTCCCTGGCCCCCATCCCACTGTCTGCCACTCTCGGTGCCAAACAGGATGCTGCCCACCCGGACACCAGCTCTGCCACTTGCTGGGTAGATAAGCCTGGCCTTGGGCTGCCATCCAGCAGGATCAGCAGGTGTGTCTTGCCCAAAATTAAATGCTGGCTGGTCCAGAGAGGATCAGGATGTGAGCAGGCAAATGTGTCCCATTAGCAGCTGCTGGTGGCACAGCTCACCTAAATCATGATGCCTCCTGCAGGGTGCTTGAATGGATTTCCACAAACTGAGCTGGAGCACCCCCACACCACATCTAGGAGACCTCTCAGACCTGCTCCTGCAGCAGCTCTGTTTCTCCACGTACCTGTAACTTGACACTAAACCCCTCTTGAAACCCAAGAGTTGGTGATTCGAGGTTGAGACTGATTGAGGGTTGGCTCTTTGTACTGGTGCCTGGAGCCCGGGATCAGTTGCTGAATCCAAGGGCTAAAAAGCCTTGATACATTAATCCGCAAGAGCTGCTTTTATCTATGGGTTTAGATGGTTATTTTTCTCCATGGCTTTCCTCTCAGGATTATTTTCTTGAGCCTGAAGTGCATTTGTCTTAATTTCCAGAAATCTGGTGAGAAAGATAAACCTCAGTAGCCTGTTACTGGGAGCGGAGCAAAGATGAATGTCCGGGTTTGCAGCCTGTTTACCCATAATTTGACATTTTGAGTAGCATTTTGCCTTCAGGGCTCTGGCTGGTATTTTGTACAGGGAGAAGGTGTGCATGGACAGGTGCAGGCCTAGGACAGGGTTTGGTCTTGGCCATCGTTTGGCTCCCTTGGAGCCAGGACAAGTTTGGTGACTGTTTTTGCTGTGGATAAGTTGAAGCCTGAAAGGTTTTAAGCAACTTGACCCAGACCAGCTCCTGTTTTGAACTGCAGTAATACTACTGTAGTTAATTTGAAAATAATGTGTATGCTGTGATGGCAGCTCCTGATTTTCAGGATGTACCTATGACAAGGAAAGTGAACAACAAATAAATTAATTCTGATCCTGTGAAGTGCAGGAGCACACACACCACATCCCAGTAACAGCAGTAGCAGTTGGTGCAGATTCCTTTGGCCAAGTTTGGTCTTGGAGCTGCACGAAATCCTTCTGTGCAAGTGTTTGCCACTGCTGTGCCTGCTCTGCCACTTCCCAAAGTGTTTCTCCATGCACCTGCACTTGGTACAGCTCCTTGGGCATGGGATAAAGAGTAAATAGAGGAGAGGGTGTATGAACCTGAAACAAAAGCTGAGTAATTCAAAGACTGAGCACACTGAGCAACTGAATGTCCTTTCTGGGATAGTGACTTCTCATTCCCAAGTGTCACTGCTGGCCACTGCAGGAGTCATCCACAGTGGCTGGGCTACCTGGGGGAGCAGGGGCTTCCTCAGCTGCCTGAGGGGAGCCTTGGGGTGAGATGGCTGGCTTGGCTGTCACCAACCCACTGTTTCAGACACTTGGAGTGGAGCTGCATGGTTCCTGCCAAAGCCAGGAGCATCTTTCCTGCTTTTGTTTTTCCCATTGCTGTTTTCTTGGCACGCTGAGGTAAGAAATCAGTCCAGCACTGAGACTTTGAGCCCTGTTTAGGAAAGGGACCTTTTCCTCTCGAGAAAACCCTGTTTTGTCTCCATGCCAGCACAGAAGTGCTGTGCTCAGCCTGTGACACACATCCTGGTGTCTCATTCTCACCTCGCCCGGTGCCGAGTGCAGCAGCAGCTGGTCCCGGCTTCTGTGGTGCTGCATCAGCACATCCACCCAGGACCTGCAGCCTCCTGATCCGTATGGCTGCCCAAATCAATGCCACCACCAGGAAACAGGAGCAGGTTTTGCTCGTGGGTCTCCTGCCCTTTGTTCTGGGGTTTTGTTTTCCCCGTCACTGTCTGTCCAGTGCCTGTCCCTGTGCTTGCACTTATCTCACCCGCAGACAGCACTGGCAGCCTTTGCCTCCCAAATGTTATGGGCTGCCAGGTTGACTGTGGGAACAAAGTGGGGCTTTGGGAAGAAAAGTGTCAAATTGGATCTAAAGTGAAAAACTTATAAATAGACCCCTCTTTTTCACCAAAGGGTACAGAGTATTTGCTGCCAAGAGCATTCCCTTGGAAGCAGGCCAGCATGTGTAGGGAAAAACTAAACAGCTCAGAGGTTAAAACTTGTGCAAACACTTGGTGCTAGGAGGGACAGAAGTGCCAGGAGAGCACATGGGGAAGATGTGCAGGATCTTCTGTCCTTCGGGATGGATTTTGGTGTGTGATGCCTTTGCACTGACCACGGAGGAGGGCTCCTGGGAGCCTGTCAGCATGGGGGAGCAGTAAAGCTGGATAAAAGGAGACGTGAAGGTGAATGAAGATATTACAGATGTGCTGACAGTACCCCCAGGTGTGTTGAAGAAGATTTCTGAGCCATGGGGGACAGGCTGAGGCTGAAAGGTCTAACACTGCTTTTCCTTTGTTTTCAGACGGATCCACAGTACACAGCTGGAGTGGCAGAAAATATCAAAAACTTGTAAGCACTTCCAAGTGGCTTCAGTGTACGGCCTGTGCCTGCGGCAAGGCCAGGGAATGGCTTCATTAAGGAGAAAAGACACCCTTTTCTGCTTCCCTTCTGTATTTTGTTGTTGTTGCTTGGGGTTTTTTTCCTCTTTTTAAACTCTGTGATGTCTTTGCTAATGCTGCTTCCACTTTCTCCTTGTTCCAAAATGCATCCCATATGTAGCTTCCAGGAGGCTGCTTTGTGCTCAAAGTATTTAACACATAACACACGTGGTCATTTCGTTCTGTTTTGCTCCTTCTGCCCTGGGGCATTGTGAGGAGATGGATTGTTTAGATTTCCAGCGATCCTGGCAGTTGTTTCAGTGTCTGCTGCAGCCCCGTGCTTGCTCTGTGCAGTCTGGGCAGTGTAGTAACCACACGCGAACGCTCCTGCCTTATTTTGCTTTAAAATCCGTGATCCATCTCTCTTCCCTCCCCAGCCTGTTTGTTTTCCCGTTGTTCAGGCTCTAAGTTACATTTGTTTCTCGTGCTGGCTGCTATTTACGTGCTGGAGCCTCGGTGGCTTTCGCAGCCTCGTCTGTGGCCATTTGAGCAGAGGCTGGTGATGAATTATTAACCACGAGCCGGTGCAGGCAGCAGAGCTCGGAGGCAGAGGGGAAAGGCGGTGGGAGAAGGGGCGGTGAGTCCGGAGCAGCTCCTGCGACCGCTCCTTCCCAAAGGAGAAGCGGGAGGGCAGCGCCGCTTGTCCCCAGCCGGGGATGGCAGCGGGGCTGCCACAGGGACAGGGCTGTGTTCCCTGTGGAAACAGAGCCCTCCATCTTGCAGTGCAGGAGCTGGCAGGGCTCCCCTCCTTGTGCCTGCCGGCAGGAGGACGCACTTACCGGGGGATAATGGACTGATTGTCCGATGGAGCCTGATGAAATTACCGGGCGCTGCTGCGGACAGTGCCTCTGCGTGGAAGTCCTGAAACTTTAATTGACTTCGTGATTTGATTTCTCATCGTCTCCCCCCCGCCCTCTCCAGTGCCTCCTGCCCCTCCCTGAGTCACTGGAATTGTTTTTCTTCCAAATTGAATTGAGGTGGTGCGGGGCCAGGGCAGGCTGCGCTTCTCTCACCGGCGGGAGAAAGCTGTTGCTGCTTTATTGAATGTTTTGTCAGCTCAGTGAGAAGCCGCTGTTTCACTTCTGCCTGAAGAAGGGGAGATCGGAGAAGGTTTGCTGAAAGACCTGCCAGTCCCGGGAAAGGAATAAGGAAGGGAAAAAGAAGGGAGAGGTTTTTTGGCAGTCTCGCTGCTTTGTCTCCCTGTGCCCCATCTCCCGTCCTCCAGGCTCGGCACAAACAAAGGAAATCAGCCCTGCACCAAATGTTCTCGAAAAGGCAGTATAAAAATAACAGGTTTTCCTGCTTATCTCTCACAGTTAGAGCAGTCCCAGGGTATTGCTTGCAAGGCTGGTGTAGGTGCCTGCTTTTCAGATGGGTGACATTATTTTCTGTTTGAGTTTGACTCTTTAAAGGTTTCTTAGCTGCACTGTAGGAAAAGTAGATGCTGATTTTATCAGCATAAGAGGTAGACTTCCTGCTGGCTCTCTGAACTACAGCACAGCAGTGTTTCAAGCAACTTAGCAGAAATGTATAGCAAATTCTCGGCAAAATTAATTTTAATTACTGATGCATTTGGAAAATCTCTAAATGCCTGTAGCGCCAAGTTCTTTCTTTCTGAACCTGTTTGCAGGTCATTTAATCCTGTAAAGAGTGCATGGTGCTCAGGGCTGGTCTTTAAAGCTGGCCCATGTATGTGTGTGCAGGAAGGAGGATGTTAGTGGGGAGCATGTGCATATGGGGCTATTAGAGACTGTGGGAGGGAGAAGATCATTTAAAAAGTCCATGTCAGTCCCTGCTGATGTGTTCTCATGAGGCCTGGAAGTGCCCTGGATGCCAGGGAAGTTATACCTTAGAGGCTGTGGTTTTTGTTTGGTTCTGTGGCTCAGTGTTTACCCACTGATTTGGTCTACAAAATGTTGTGTCAGACGTGGAGGTATTTGTTTACTGCTGCTTTTCTCCCTCAGATTCCCGAAGGAAATACACTCAGGTCTCCTGGAGGTAATTTCCCCATCTCCACATTTCTATCCTGATTTCTCCCACCTGCGGGAATCCTTTGGAGACCCCAAGGAAAGAGTCAGGTAAGAATGAGTGAGCTTATAAATAAACAGGCCCTGAATTAAGGAACTGTAGAAAGTTCCTCTCTGACTCCAGCAGGAAAAGCTCTTCTGTAGGGCCAGGCAAGGACTTAAATTATCCAAGAGCTGATTTGGTAACTGGAAGATGAACTGGAAGCAGCTTTGTCAGGCTTGCCTTGTGCTGTGGTGTTTCTATCACCAAGCAAGGGGCTCATTTTAACCCGAATTATCTTCATTTTGGAAGTCCTGAGATTTCCAGTAACTCTTAGCTGACCAGGGACTAAAGGGAGAGGCCATATGCCATCCCCTTTGCCTCCCAGGGCTGTGTCACGTTCCCATCTCAAACCCAGCCTTGGCAGGCTCCCTGGAGCAGCCGCTACCCCAGCAGAGACCAACACTCCCATTGTCTTTGTCTCTTGCAGGTGGAGGACAAAGCAGAACCTGGACTACTGTTTTTTAATGATGTATGCCCAGTCCAAAGGCATTTATTATGTGCAGGTGGGTTTGGTGCTGGTGCTGGAGGGAAGAGGGATGTACCTGTGAGTTCACTGTACTGGCTCGTACCAGCTGAGAGAGAGCAAAGAGCACATCCAGTTCTGTGAAGCAGCAGAGTGGGAGCAGCTTTTAACCACACAGGTTCAAAAGCTGGGTTTTTAAAATACTTTTAGACTTGGAAACCTCCCACTTAGGAAAGGCAGAAGTCCTTATTTCTCTTACCTGTTGGACTGAGTGAGAAAAAGTGCTTGGAGCACTTTCCAGAATAAACTAGGCCTGTGCCAAAGCTTTCCTCTGGTTTATGGCATCATTGCTCTGCATAGAGAGACTGTTGCTGGGACCTGGATGGGACATTGGCACTGTGCCCTTTTGTCTTGCAGCTGGAGGATGATATTGTGGCCAAACCAAACTATCTCAGCACGATGAAGAACTTTGCCTTGCAGCAGCCCTCTGAGGAGTGGATGATCCTGGAGTTCTCTCAGCTGGGCTTCATTGGTAATGTTCTCCCCCACTCACCCCTGTCCTGTCAGGCACAAGGCAAAGAGCCTGCTGACTCTTGCCAGCACTACATTCTTGGCCCAAGAAATTGTCTCCACAAGATGGTAAAATGCTTGGACTTGATCCCCTCCTATTTTTGCAATGACCCTTGTGTTTGCACAGGGGAGAAAGATCCTCACAGCTGGTACTGCTGATGTTCACTTTTAGTAAAAATAAACCTGGTGAGTGGCCCAGCTGACAGCCAAACAACTTAGATATGGCCAGTAGCTTTTAGTCTGGATGGGATCTGGATTTGCCTAAGAGTGTGCAAAGGGAAGTTTACATCAGCCCAGAACTATTTTGGGAACGGCAGTACATGGTTGCAGTAGCAGCTTGGTCTGTTTTTTTGGATACTGGTTTGACTGGCTTAGAACTTGTAGTTTTTGGGGCAGGAAATGGTCTGTCCTGCAGCTGGCTGCATTTTTCATCCTGTTTCTCTTTACTGAATGGGAGAGTTTTAGACCTTTTGATACTGTTATGACCTGTGAGACTCTAATGCTTTCTAATTCTGTGACAAACATTAAATCCGGAACTGTATTAGCAATGTCAGCAGTGCTGGAACATAAACTGGAGCCACGTGTTGTTTCCTTTACATAGATGGACACATCTAACCTCCAAAGCCCAGTCCTTCCATTTTTCTTTCCAGCTCTGATTCTAGAGCATTTCATACCATAGCTCCTCACTCTCTCTTTGTGCTCTAGGAAAAATGTTCAAGTCTCTGGATCTGAGCTTGATTGTGGAGTTCATCCTGATGTTCTATAAGGACAAACCCATTGACTGGCTGCTGGATCACATCCTCTGGGTGAAAGTCTGCAACCCCGAGAAAGATGCAGTACGTAAACAAGCTCTGTGGAAGGGAAGTGTTCTGTTGTGTGTGGGCAAATGTGTGCTTGGCTGTGCCTCCAGAGGATCTCTTCTGTGAGCTCTGGTGCTAACTGACTTTGCACCGAGCCGTGCCATCCCTGTGGAGTTTGCTGCAGGGTGTCCTTGTGGATTGTGTAAGTGGAGGCCTGGGAGTTCAGGCTTTTGTAGTCTGCAGCTGCCAGGAAAGGCATTATTTCTGCATCTAAGCACTAATAGGGTAATCCTCCTGCAGTCCTCGAGGACAGGAGTCATTCCCCATTCTTCTGTGTTGTTTTGCATTCCGGTGTGCTTCTCTCCCTGAAGCCATTTCCCAGTCGCTGACTCCAGCCCCAGAATAACCCTTTGACGCCGGATCCACGTGCTGTGCCCGCCTGGAGCACACATGGAGACTGCCCAGAGAGCTCACCCCACACGACCCAGAGCAAGCCCTCCTTGCACAGTCTGCCAGAATGACACCAGATCACACAAAGCTCTTGTCAGGGTTTCTCAGAGGCTGCAGAGAGGTGAAATGGGCTCTGTTTTTGTGCTGCCGCTCCTTTTGCAGCGCCATAAGCCCCCGTGCCCTGTGGAGGTTGTGTTTGAACTCCAGCAGGAAGGGGCTAAAGCGAGTGGGAAGGGCAGAGGAGGTGTGTGGCAGCAGATGTAAGATGAGCTCAGCACCAGATACTCTGCTGTCTTCTCTCTGAACATACTGTATTTACTCAAACACTCGCTCTCCCTCCTCCCCCGGTGGAGAGCAAGCAGCAGGGTCCCTGTGCAGAGCTCGGAGCCAGTGGCTTAGAACAGACTTCGTGGTGACAACCATGTTGTGGTGATAAATGCCAGAGCAAGTGGTCACTCTGGGAATTAGTATTTATGTGCTGGGAGGATGGACCATCCTCAGAGCTCAGCAGAACTGGGGCAAGGATATGGTTTAATTTGGCCTGATCTCTGGCAGAGGACATGGCATCAGCTCCAGTACCCCTGGTGCAGCAGGACCAGACTCAGATGATGTCCACTGAATCCTCCTGGCAGTTCAAACCATGTGCTTGGGTGTGACAGAGCAGTCCCCAGGACTGTCTGGCAACCCCACAGCTCTCACAGCTGTGGGTAAAGCTGGGTGGGTGGGATGCTGGGGTGGAGCAGGGAATGAGGCTGCTGTCTGTGCCCCCACCTTCAAAATCCTCAGCTTGAGCACTGATTAAATGCAGATCCTGCTGCACAGGATCATCTTCTCCTTAAATCATCTGTGCTCATCTTTTCCTACCTGATGGAACCAAGGTTTTCTCAGGGGAAACCACAAACCTCTTAAACATGTAGCCTTTTTAAAAATTAACCTACTTTCCATGTGGATTTCTGGCTCCTTTCCCCCACTGTTTGCATGATTAACTCTGCACAGTGCTCTTTCAAACATGACTTTCTCTTGTAAATCCCACTGTGCAGAGTCAAATTGGTGGCAGGGAGGATTTGTCTTTTTGATTGAAAGTTTGTTTGACCTGAGCTTTTGGTAAGTGCTTTGCCTGCTCTGGGTATATTCTGCTCCTTTTTTAACTAATTTTAGATTTACCTGGGGTAGACCTGTGTGTGAAAGGATGACCTTGTTACCACCAACTGAGCTATTCCCCCTCCTGGCTTGTCTGTGATAAGGCTGCTTTCAGGAAACGTATCTTTAGCAGTGCAGGAAAAGGGGAGGAAGATAAATCAGGAGATGCTGTGGCTGCCTCCATTCCCCTTCCTCCTCCTCTCCCCATCCAGAGTGTGATAGCCATGATGGAGCTGCACCCAGAGCTGCTGGCAGTGAATTGGGTCTGTCCCATTAGCATGGCTAGTTTTAATTTTCTAATGTAACGTGAGCTGGATTAGGGGATTATCTCTTTTGCAGCTCGCAGGGGTCATGCCTGGCATTTCCCAGCTCCTGGCCCGTGGTGGGGGCTTGGTGTGGCACCCTGTCTGTGCCAGGCATCCAGGCACCCACCACAGGATTTCTGCCGGGTGGGAGGCTGCAAGAGCAGATGGCATTAGGGATGTGCATGCATTTCTTTTCTTGGAAAAAGCCAAAGTCGGATAACAAATACCCTCTCCATACAGCTTTTAACCTGTATTTTTGTCCTGCTCCCCAAACTGAGAGAAATGAGCTATTTTAAAATGTGAGTTCTCATCTCCCCACGCTCTCAGTGATTTTCCCTTTTGTCCTTTATTCCCTCTCCATCGTCTCTCTCCCTCCACTCCATGGTAAATCACTGCCAGGATCACAGTTGCATCTCCAAGTTTATTTATATGGTGGATAGGCGTGAAACAGCCCAGCAGCTCTGGCGATGGCACGTGCTGTACATCTGCTCACAACTCCTGCCAGCAAACTGGGAACTTCCCATCCAGAGAGAGCCCACGCTTGGTACCTGTTCACCTGGACCTTGAGTCATCCCAGGATTACTGTACCTTCAGACATCAGGGAGCCCAAGCTCTGAGCTGTAGGAAAAAGGCTTCCCTATTAAGCCAAGGGCAAAGGAAACTCAGTTCTCTGGCTATTCATCCCTGGCAGCACAGAGGGGATTTGCTCAGCATTCTTAGCTCTGCCGGGCAAGGAGAAATTTGGCACTTGAACCTGGACCCTGCCCAGCAGAGCCTGGGGGGTGAGTGGCCAAGAGTCACAGTCTGGTTTCTCCAGAGTGTTGTTACAAGCCCTCTTGCCAGATTAGAGCCTAAATACCACAGAAAGGCAAAGAGATGGAGGTCAGTCTGTCACTCCTCGTGCCCTTGTCCATCCCTCCTGTGGGCCACAGTGGCCTGCAGAGGTTTGAGGCTATGGGGCTGTCTTGTTTCAGAAACACTGCGACAGGCAGAAGGCAAACCTGAGGATCCGCTTCAAGCCCTCGCTCTTCCAGCACGTGGGAACCCACTCCTCCTTGGCTGGGAAGATACAGAAGCTGAAGGTGGGTACCAGCTCTCTGTCCAAGCTGTCTGGCCTGGCCTGCAGGCACCTGGGAACTGACTGCTTTTGGTGCCAGCTGGGTTTCTGTGAAGTGGTTGTGTTTTATTAAGAATTACAGTGAGCTCAGGTAGCTCCTGCTCCTCAGAATGGCAGTGACATGCACCAGGAGTCACTGCAAGGTTTTAAGCCTTGGTACCAGTCCTGGCCACCCATCCTGAGTGCCAGACCATGGTCCAGGCAAGTGACTTTGCAGAATCTACTGAAAAACCTTGGTGAGATGACTCCTGGGTTGGTCTGACTTCCTTCCCACTCCACTCTATGTTCTTGGGATTTGGTGATAAGCAAATTATATGAGAGCTGGAATTGTTGTGTTTAAACATGAAAAAATACAGCTTCCCACAATTAAAAGTGGAGAACCCATGGACAGACATCCCTGGGTTGTGGTGTCTGTATGATCCCCAGGAAAATGGATGGTATAATCCAGTTTGTATCACAGTGCAGTGCTGTCAGGCCATGTAATCCACTCATTTCATGCTATTGTCAGCCTCCCAGCTGCTTTCTCCTCAACTGTAAAGACTGTTTCCAGAGTTCTTGGGGCAAGGGCAGGTGTTCGGGGACATTTGGACAATGAAAGGCTCCTTGGTGTGCTGGATCAGAGCACAGAGCAGGGGTGTTTCTCTGAGCTGCCTCTCCTGAAGCAGTGTCCTGGGATCCAGTCACACATCCCCCTGCCTGGTGCCTTGCCCAAATCACTTCCATCTCTCACCCTTCTGTGCCCTGCAAATCACAGAATTTTAATTTGCAGTCCCTTGTAGCTGGGGCCCTGGTTCCTCACGGGCCAGAGCAGCTCATGGCCCTTCTCTGCCCTTTTGCTTTGTGCCCACCAAGGACAAGGACTTTGGAAAACAGGCACTGCGGAAAGAGCACGTCAACCCTCCTGCCGAGGTGAGCACCAGCCTGAAAACCTACCAGCACTTCACCTTGGAGAAGGCTTACCTGAGGGAGGACTTCTTCTGGGCCTTCACTCCCACTGCCGGAGACTTCATCCGATTCCGATTCTTCAAACCTCTGCGCATTGAAAGGCCAGTGCTTGGGGGGTCAGCGGGGTGTGGGACAGCCAGAGCATCTGGAGACACTTGCCTTTTGCTCTTTTGGCAATTTAAATCAAATTTCTTGCCCGTCTTCTGCTCGCCTGCCCAGGAGGAGGGAAATGCTCTGCTGGGAGAAGGATAATTTGACCCTTTCTCAGTGGGGCCACCTTTGCCAGAGTTTCTGCACTTGTGAGAAGTCCATGCTTTAGCTGATCTGGCACAGAAAGTCTCCTGCCAGATCGTGCTGTGGGCTCTTCAGGAAGGTGCCCATCAGGCAGAGCTGTTTGATGATTCAGGTGGGGTGAAAGCCATCTTGTGCCCCCTCACTGAGTGTGCCTTTCCATGGATTTGGTCTCTGTCACAGGTTCTTCTTCCGCAGCGGGAACATCGAGCACCCAGAAGACAAACTCTTCAACACAACCGTGGAGGTTCTGCCGTTTGACGTAAGTGCTTGATTGAGATTTGAGGTGAGGGTGGAGTGGGAAGCAAGAGAGGTTTGAGAGGAGGGAACTGCTTAAAGCCATCAAAAAAATCTTCACAAGATTTGAGTGCCTCTTACAGGTGCTGGCAGGGAGCCAGAGGGTCATGCCTGATGTGATGCCACCTCAGGAGCAAGGTGCTTTGCTGAGCATGGCTGTGGGAGCCATCCCTGCCTGCAGAGGGGATGCTCCAGTAGGTGGGATGGCTGCAGAGGAGGGGATGAAGACAGAATGGTGCAGTGGAAACTGCAGTGTGAGGACTGCAACTGTCCTCTTATTTTGGGCTTGTGTCTCAGGGTGCCAGGTGTGGGACAAGATGCCAGGGTTTGCTGGCAAGGACAGCTCTGGGATTGCTGCTTTTCCTTGGGGCTTTTGAGTGACTCTGGCCTTGCACAAAACTCCTCTCCTTCTGCAGAGTCTGCAGTCAGATAAGGAAGCCTTGCAGGAGGGAAGAGGCACAGTCGTCAAATACCGCAGGACAGCGGATGGCTACATCCAGATAGGTACAGCAGGGTGTGGGGTGGTAAAGTGCCTGCTGGCTTTGATAACACAGCCCATGTCCTCACCTGCGTGTCAGTCTAGAACCTTAGAGCTGTTGGCTTGGCAAAGAGTGATTTCTGCTTGCCAGGAGCCAGGTCGGAACAGGATTTTATTGTCATTGTCTGTTCTCCTCCACTGTCCTCGCTCTCAGACCAGGCTGTCCTCCTCAGAGAGTTTTCAGTCCTGCATTTCTGCCAGTCTCTGCTCAGAGCTGGGACCAAATGATGCAGATTATTCATTTGCTTACCTTTGGGCAGTTTTGCCATCTCTGTACTCACATCACTTGCAGGTCAGACTTTGTCTCTTACCACCTGAGCTTGTTTTAGTGCTTGCCCTGCCCTTGGACAAGAATGAGCAATTGCAGCGTCCAGAGACCTGCCAGTGTGTGATACAGCCCTGGTGTCCCTGCTAAGATGTCTTGCTTTTTTTTTTTTAAGTAGACAAATAAAAGAAAAATTTCCTGGCATATGCAGTGTTTTGCCATTTTCTCATTCCTCTGCATGCTGCCTGGTTTCTCCCAGTTGCATTTTCAAGAAAAAAAATCACTACCAAAAAGCATGTCAGGCCACTCTGTCCCCTTTCCCACAGCAGTGATATGTCACCAAATACTCCAAATACATTTTGTTTTGTTGACCTGATTTTTGTTTTCCACAGTGTGGAGTTTTGCACTGTATTGCCATGCACACTGCTGGTTTTCAGCCTGTTTTGTGTTGGGGCTGTTGGTGGTGCCCTGGGGCAGAGGGGAGGTGGAGGGGCAATGCCAGGGGACCATCCCTGTGTCAGCCACGTGCTCTCCCCACCAGGCTCATTCTCCAAGGGCGTCGCAGAGGGTGAGGTGGACCCCTCCTTTGGGCCACTGGAGGCCATCAGGCTGTCCATCCAGACGGACTCCCCGGTGTGGATCATCCTGAGCGAGGTAAGCCGAGCTCCCTCAGCTCCTCCCCACCCCTGCCCTGCTCGCTGCTCTCACCCCATCCCTCTCCCCTTTCAGATTTTTATCAAGAAAGCAGAGTGAAGCAGGCTCGAGGCGGAGCACACACCCTGGTGGATCCCTGCTCCCTGCTGCCCGCGGCGCCTTGCCCGGGCCAGGACAGGCAAAGCCGCAGCTGCGCCGGCCCCACCATCCTCAGGATGGGCAGAGACTTCTCCTGAAGAGGAGCCAAAAGCAGAACCCAACCTCCCCCCGTGCAGAGGGGTGGCTTTGCTCCGCTGCCTCGGGGCGCCGCTGGACACACGGACACGGGACAGTCTGGGGTCGGGGTGAGCTTTAGCGAGCGTGGGGACAAAAAGCACCTTCAGCCCCACCCAGGGCAGTCCTTGGCTGTGCTTGGGGACAGACAGGTCACACACAGTGCTGCCAGCTGACCCCGCCAGAGCTGGGATGGAGGCGGCACGGACCGAGGTCTGCCTTGCCCTCTCCCAGGCAACAGTCCTGGCCACAGCTGAGGATTAAGTGAGGGCAAAGACTGACCCTCCTTCAGCAGAGGAGGAACGAATCCAAAGGGGTTGGAGCTATGATTATGGCAGGGAAAACAAAAAAATAAAACATGCCACACTGTGCCTGCCAGCATTGAACACAGCCCCTTAACTCTCGGTGAAGTCTCCAGTGTCTTCATGCCTTGAGATTGAGTGCAGAAACTGTCTTTTTTTAAATAACTATTTCAGTTATTGATGTGGGTTTTTTGGGGAAGGAAAAAGAAAAGGAGAGGTAGCCCAGTTCAAAAATAGTAGGGATTAGTGTAAATCCCAATGTCCTTTCAGCTATACACTGGAATGCATTATACTACTTTAATGTGCTGTATTTTTTATTATTGGATACATTTGATTTTTCAAGTACATCTCTCTATATAAATATATAAAACAATGTGCACTGTAATAAAAGCTAAATTTAAACCTTTGGTGCAGTAGTGAGAGTCACTTGCAGCAGGGCTGCTTTAGACACCTGTGAACCCCAAGTTCACAGCAGAGGGTGGAATCCAGGGAGGGCAAAGTCCTATTGCAGGGCGAGTGATAAGTGAAGCTGGGGCAAAGTAAAGGCCATTCAATCACTGTCAAACAAAGACTTTAGTACTTGGGCTAGAGTCAGGCTTTTCTCCCAGTATTTGGAGGTGGGTTTAGGCAAGCTTACCATCCTTTTCAGTTAATCACAGCAGCTTTTCCTATGAAACCCAGTCCCCAACTCAGATGTTCTCACACCAGTCTCTGAGCACCTTTGACAATCACAGGTGATTTCTAGTGAGAAAAAGAATTTATTTTTGTATATCCATGGTGTGATTCTTCAACATAGATCATTACAGCAGTAAGGAGGAGAGATGACAGCATGTGGGTCAATCTCTGCTCCATGAGGCAGAGCCAGAGGCATTTTAGAGCAGACAGTGCTACAAAGCCCAGCAGTGAAGCTCCTCAGCAGGGGCAGGGGCTGGAAAGCATTTGCTTTCTAGAAGGGAAATTATCTCTGAAGAGCAGAGGAGTGCCAGCATCCACCTCCCTTCAGCAGGGAATGCAGAGCCAGGGAAATATTCTCTCTCTGATGGTGCCATGAATGGCTGGGGCAGTCAGTGGGTTTTGGGAGAGCTGTGGCCCCTCTCACCAGGCACCATGGAACTGGAGAGGCCACAGCAGTGCTGCCATCCATGTGGAGGAGCTGGGCCACAGGAAGTGTGCCAGGAGCCCAGCCACTGCCATTGCCACCAGCAGCCAGAGCAGCCAGCCACTGGCATACAGTGGTCCCAACCTGTGGGAGAAAACACCATCAGGCACTGCCAGCCCAAGGCAGACCAGCAGGGCTGAGTCCCCACCCTCCTTTGGGAGTCAGGGAAGAGGTGACACAGCCATGAGCACATGGGGGCAGGAGGAGAGGGGGAGGAGGAGGTGGTGAAAATCTGCCTGCAGTCTCATCCATGGGGAGGAAACCTGTTCCAGAGGCCGTGTCCTGCTCCCAGCCTCCCTGTGCTGGTTTGGGGTGCCCATGGTCCCAGTCCTTACCGTCCCTGTGCAGCCACAGCATAGCCCTGGAAGTACTTGAGGCGGGTGTAGAGGTACAACAGCCCAAATGCTGCAGTCACACCTGTGGGGAACAGGGGGACTGAGTTCTGGTGGGGCTCAGAGCCCCTGGATGCTGCTGGAGCTGCATTCAGCACAGTCCCCCCAGCAGATTGGGCATGACCAGAAAACCAAACTTTAAACCACTGTGGGAGTTTAATGAGTTTTCTTCCTTTCCTTTTTGTGAAGGATTTTTTTTTTTTCTCTGCCCCACAGAGTTGCCCTTGGGACAATGCTCCCTTTCGTGGATTTTCCTCACAACTTCCCTGTGGCAGCAACCAAATCCCCTGAGCACACTTGGTAGGGATAGACAGTGAATGAGTAAATGTTTGGGTTATGGTTTCTTGTTCTGACATAGCTCTGCCTCAGCTGCTGCTACCCTGGCACCCTGGCACAGCCTGATCTTATCTAGGAGAAGCAGCACGAGGGGACAGCCAGGCTCCAGCAAGGGGCAAGGGCTGCCAGTGCTTCCTCCTCCAGGCAGGAATGGGCTCAGCTGCTCCCAGCTGGAGTTTGGGCACTTCTTGGTCAATCCAGCTAAAGAGGAAGCTTGCTTTCTGTGAACAAGCACCTTACAGGCACAGAGAGAATGCCTGAGTCACACTGGGATTTAAACTGGGGCTGAGAGGTTTTGTTTTTTCACGTGGTTTGGGTTGGAGTTCCCTTCCACATCCCTCTTACCTTGATGGAAGAAGATTCCAGCAACCCAGAGGAGGCAAATGAAGATCAGGAAGTACTCTGAGCAGTTTGCCCTGGTGAGAACCAGAGATGAGAGTTAAAACTGCCTCCTTGTAGATCAGAGCCTGGATAACCAAGGCTGGAGAAGGGAATTGGAAACTCACACTGGAGCAAACTAAAAGAGCTGATGAGAATCATTGCTGTGCTGTGGGAAAGGGACCTTTCTGTGATCAAGAACACCCAATATCTGTATTGTAGACAAAAAAAGCAGCCAAACAACACACAGCATTCACCTCTCCTGCATTCACAGGGCTGGGGCTGGGATGGAGATCTGTCTCTGCTGGACCCTCGACAGGCTCCATCCCACACACAGCACCAGCACAGACAGCTGCTGGGGGAGAGCCTTCTTGTCAGGATTTAAGCAGCTTTCTCTTCCCCTTGGGTGAGCACAGCCGGATTTTGGGAGTCACACAACTCACACTCCAAGAGCCTTCTCTCAGATAAAATCCAGCAGGCGATAATCAGATCTACAGCCAGGTTTTCCTCTTTTTTTCCTTTAGTGACAAAAATACACATTTTCTGCAAGAAGAGTAGGAGCTGTGCTATTAAAGAGATTGGTTTTGCTTCTCCCACATTTTACCATTCCCTAGGCAATTTAATCTTAATGTTGGCCAAAAATGTACAAACCTTTGAAGAATGGAGCCAGACTGGGAGCTGGAAAAAGTCTGAAGAACCTTATTCTGTAAATGCAGTTTGAGCCTGAGTGTGGGGAGGCTGCCAGGTTTCTTCAAGTGAGTAATACATCAATACCACTTTTTCCCATTTTCTTTTTTTTTCAATATATCAAATTAGCCATTTTTATACCCTTCCACAGGGAAAAGAGAAGAAAAACCCACAAAGAAGCAATACCTCCTCAAGTCCAAGTTCCCCAAGGTCACTTTCCCTGCAGATTCCAGCCAGGGTTCCCAGATCACTCCAGCCCATGGCGTGGCTTGGTTAGCACACATTTTATAGTCAAGTTTTTAGTTAAAAGCCACATCAGCAGCTCGCAGAGGCTGATGTCTCCAGGCAGGCTGGCCTTCCATGGCACCACAGAAGGGCTGGAGCTGGTGTTTTTGTCACTCCACAAATGTTTCCTGTGCGCTGGCAAGGGAACGCAGCTGCTTTGTTCGGGATTTAGTGCGGGGCTGGAACTCCCCTTCACACCAGCTCCAGCCAGCTCCTTTCAGTCGCTCACAAAACGGAACGACGGAGATGAAAGATGGAATCTGGTGCTTGCTGGAAGCCGAAGGGATCTGTGAACGTTTCCAGTTTAGCTCCAGCACTGCTCTCTCCATAGGAACAGAGCAAAAAGAAACAGCCCTCAGCAGGGGCCCACAAGTGCTGATTCTCACAGTACAATGGCTTCTGAAAGGGAAAAAAATTAAAATGCCCTTGTAGCTGGTTCTGCCAGCAAGGCCCTTTTGCTTCAATTCAACACCAAAACATTACAGGAAAATATCAGGTTATTAATAAAGCTTTGGCTGCTCTCACCATTTGGAGCCAATGGTAATATTAAATTTAATGATTCTAATTGTGAATGCTCTGCACCTCCTCCATACGGCCACTAATTTGTAATTTGGCTGCCTCACAGTGCCAGAAGGGGAATTATTATGGATGGACAGAAACACCCCAGCCAAAGTGCTCCAAATCAAAATGCAAACCTTTGCTCACAAAGCATTGAAAAAAAAATATCAGTAGTAGTAAGTGAAAAGCTGATTTGAGGGGGACCAGTCTCAACAGTGACAGTTGACTGAAGTCTCATCTAGACAAAGTCATGGCAAAAAGTCAAAACCTTACTGAGCTCTGAAGGTCCGCTCAAATTCAGGGTGACCCTTCGTTTCAGGAGGGGAAATCTTGTACTTCCGACGGGCGTAGATCACCTGCATTGCAAAATAGGCTAAAAACAGAACACAGGAGTGGTAACAGACCAGCAGTGTTTATTTAGCCAAGTTTTATCTGGCTTGGAATCAAGCAAGTGGTTAGAGCTGATATGATCCAGGTCCATAGTCCAGGGCTGTCACCATGTCACCATGGCCTGTAATAAATGTGCCATTTGTTTCATGCTCATGCTTTTAATTCAGGTTTGGTTATCCCAGCTAAGTGCCAGTGCTGGATGACACTTTGCATCCAAAACACCCAATAAAACCTTACCAAGTCCACACTGAGTCACAGAATTATTTCCTTATCTTGCACTTTGTGTTTAGAGTACATGTGCACCCTCAGCCAGTCTGGTGGGAATGATGTGCAACACTTGCTGCTCTTCCCAATGGATGCAGAGGATGGCCCATGTCACAGAGCAGCATCCAAACTGTCAAGCACTGGGATATCATTAAGTCAATTAGAGATGCTCTTAATCATGGCAATAAAAAGGAAATGGGAAAGAGGGTGATTATTTCCTGCTCCTCACTCCTGCAGGGCAGCCCCAAGGCTCCAGCTGCTCAAGGAGCAGAGGTGCTGCCTGTGCCACATTTGAGCCAAGGCACCAACTCAGTGTCTGCTACATCAGTCCTTTGAACATTTGTAAAGGACATGGAAAGTCACTTCAAAACAATGAAAGCTTGCTAAGATGAAGATTTGGAGTGTTTCAATATTTATTGAAAGCTCCTACTCCCATGGGCAATTGTTGATGCTCCGAGTGTTTTATTTAGGTGCACTACTACACTGCTGCCTTTATTAAAAACTCCTATTTTCATATAGGAGAAAACTAAATTATAAAAGCAATTACTTTGGTGGCTGTGGTGATGTCACTGAGACACTTGAGTGAGCAAAGTCCTCACATGGCAACATTTCCAGAGCATGGCACAGAGACAAGAATCCGGGGTGCAAGGCCTGCCTTGGGGACTGTCTTATTGAAACAAAGATAAAAGCAGAACAGCAGGATAGAGGAGGGGAAACAGGGACAGATGTTCCAAGATTAAAGACAAGACATATGCCTGCAGAAATGCATTAGAACATATGTAGAAGGGAATTAGAAATGTAAATAATCTGATGCTATTTGACTTGTGTATCACAAGGTTTTAGTAACATAAATACAGGCACTCAGAACGCATTTAAGAACAATTAAGCATGTTCTAGTGCCTTCCACAGTGACCCAGCCCTAAAGGAGAGGTGCTGACAGAGCAAAGTGGGGGGAAACAAGAATGTTCCCCCTCTTTGATTCATTTGTAGCAGGTTGATCACAGGTGAAGGTGTCAGCCTTCTCCAGAGGTCCAGCAGGACAGGACACAGCATTCCCTCAGAGAGGCGGAACTGGAATTCAGCAGCTGCTGGCAGAGCTCTGGGAATAAGATGAAACCACAACCCATCCTGTTACCTCTCCTCCTCCCTGATGATCTCAGGGTCTCATACCAGTCTCCTCTCCAGAACTGGGCTGAGCTGAAGTTACAGCACCATGAGCAGATCTGGCTTGTGGCATAAGCCCAACTGCTCTGGGCAATGCTCTTCATCCTGCTTTGTGATTCTTGTGAATGATGGGTGAGGTAAGAGACATTTCACATCAAACCTCTACACAGGGGCTAATAGTCAGACAGGTCCTACACAGATCCCTGGCACTCAGGGATGGGTAACCTACGAAACAACCACCTTTGCAGGACAGCTGGCTGTTCCCCAAAGCTGGAGTAAGGGTGAAGAACTAAGTCCACAAAAGCACTTCTCAGAATGAGGGGTTGAAGAAACCCACACTGCATGAGCCTTCTCAGCACAGACTTTTGAAGAAAAAGAGTTCAATCTACTCTGCAGAACCTTTCAAAGCAGTTTTTTTATGATTCATGTCTCGAGGTTAATCACCTGTGTGGATTCCCATGTGGTTTACGGCCTCAGCTCTCCCTGAACTTTGCTCCTCAGCGGAAATATTCTTCATTCTCTATTTGATTATGTCCACAAACTTGTCAAATCATATCATAGCTGCTATCTGCCACATTTGAGTGAAGCTGGCAAACAAGCCCTGTGGGGCCTGACAGTGACAGCATAAGCTATCTTTCCTTTGAAGCTGTAAAATAAAGGAGTGGGGGGAAAAACTGGAGTAGAATAATTTTGCTTTGTGGTACAATATTCACCGTAAGGCTGGGGCTCACATCTACAGAGTGCCAAACTCAGAGTTTCACTAAACTGAGAATGACTAAATTAAAAAAGGGAAAGTTACTTGAAAGAATGTGGAAACTGCAGGCTCCCAGGAAAATCAAAAGGAAACATAAAAATCAACCAAGGCTGTACCAAGGCCAGCCATTAAATTACATCTCCCACACCGGGATGTGATGGAGGAGTGTCAGTCTGGACAGTCCCCATCCCTACAGTGAGCTTCAGTGCTCACCTGCTCAGAGCAAATCCCAGAGCTGGAACTCACCTACAGAATGTCCTTTCAAAACATGGAGAGAAAGCCACTGCACAGCTCTGAACCCGTGACACGGGCACACCAATTTCATAGGAGTAGATGGAAAAGAAACACAGAGTATTTTGCAATTGCTCCTTGGGTTCCATGCAGAGATCATAAAACCAGGATACTTCACCTGATCGAACAGATAGGAGGGTGACAATCCCTGCTGTTTATCTGCTGGCTTCACACCTGGCTTGTATGCCATGAAAGTAAAATGCTTAATGCTGTAACCTTTAACAAGTACTTGAAATTCTCATTAAACAAAAATATTTGAAACAAAACTTCTATCTAGGGATTTGCTGCTGAGGGTTTCCTAAAGGGAAAGGCTGAGCAGCATTTCTGTAACTCAGTTTCAGGTTTTCTTCATGTCTTATCTTTGCACACTAAATACTTGCTCCACTCTCAGTTTAATAACAAAAAAATGCATAATACAAAAGTTTCTTCCATTTGTTGTTGTGGTGTGTCTGTGTAAATTGAGTGGAAATTACTGAAAATTCTGAAGTCTTGAGCTCTATTTTTAAAGTGGCATATTTTGTTTTAAATAATGCTTATATTAAGAGACTCATCCTCTGATGGCTAAAAGCACATGATGCTGCTTAGAGATTCACATCCATTTGTAAGCAGAGGTGTGATAGCTGTATGGTGAATTAATACAGTAATAATAACCTCCACAAACCTTCCCTTCTAGAATTGTGAAGATTTTAATAAAATGAGGGCTCTGTCCCCATCCCAGGCATGGGAGTGACTGTCCTGAAGCTCAAGGGGGAGAGACTTTGCCCAAAGGACCCACAAATAAACAGAGCTTGGCAACAACACTGCTCCTTCCAAATGGTCTAAATACAATGCATCTATTTAAAATAGAAGTCACTGAGTTCCTTTGAAGAATTCTGTGTGTTTCTGACCAGAACTTGCATTAGTTTCCAAATTACTGTGCTCTCAGTCCATCTTGCCACTTGCTCTATGCCATAGGAACATAAAAGGATATTGGTCACAGAGAAACACCTGTGACCAATACAAACACCAGGCTTTTCCCAACATCCTCACCAGGTCTGGCTGTACTGACCTCCTCACCAGCACATTTACTAACCTGTCTTTATTTTGGCTACTTCCAGCCACTGCAAGTTACAAATTACCTGCTGAAGTTCAGTCACAAACTAGTTTACTTTAAGTACATCATGTTGAAATTGCTTTAAGTCTAGTAGTTTTACTTACTGGCTTTGAGAATAATTTCTGTCCCTGTTAAATAATGACCACCCTCAGGCATGACACTTCTGCTATGAGCAGCCAAAAATTTGTATCATTTTACCATGCTGGAAAACAGTGACTTTCACCCCACAGACACTCCAAGAAAAATACAGGAACCATTTCCCACAAAGTTTAACATAATAAAATAATAACATAATTAGCTTAACACTGGCCTTGTACAAAGGACATTTACCTTGCTCCAGGACCCCCAGAACTGTGACTGTGGCCAGCAGGTCTATCTGGTCTCTCATGCTGCTGACTGAGGAGCAAAGCCCAGCCTGATGTGCTGGGTACAGCTGTGCCAACACTCCCACAGAGCTGCCTCTGAGCACAGGTGTTTCCTCCACCACACCTCCACTCACCTTAAATCTCTCCACACCACGTGGCTTCCCAAAGCAGCCACCCACCAGAAAATGCCCATTCCATCCAGGTGCCTTTTGCTGAACAATGGAGCAGGGAAGAATTTTGCATGAGCAAGCTGTGAAATTCATCTAATTACATTTACAGATTTTATACCACGATTGAATTTTATGTTGCCGGCAATGGAAAGATGATGGAATTCTTTCCAGCCCTTTTGTTGCTAGTTTTAATGAACTCTGAAGCATCTCAATTATGTGCAAGGTTGTAAAAATTATTAACAAGCATTTACAAATTAATGACTTGACCTTCTGCTCTTATTTCAAGTACTGGAGCTGAACACATGAAAGATTTGATACATTTCAGCTGGAATAACTCAATTCTGTTACCAGATTCTGTGATTTAACAGAACATTCAGATACTTTATCCTGCTAATTACTACTCTTAAATTTACCAAAGAGGAGTACTGTTCTTTTCAAGCACTCACCCTTAGTAGTTTTCTGAAGTTTTTAAGCAGTACAAACCTTTCCCTGGCTAACATACAAAATAAAAGTTCTCAGTTCTGAAGGCAGCAGAGGATGTAGAAATGTACAGACCCTGAGAAATGTTATACTGACACAAGAGTTGTAATTGAAAAATGTAAAATTTGAAAATCAGCATTGTTTTAGCCCTGAATAACTTTTCTCCCCTTTCCACAAAAGTAAAATAGGCATCAGTTCAAAAAGTTACCTTACGTTTTTGAGCAACTTTATATGGATGACTACTCTGACTTTAAAACTTTTAAAATCAGAGGAAGGTTTTCCCCTAACATTGGTGGCTGAGCTACTGCATTTCTCTCTGTTCAGTCACACACACAAACTCTCACTACAGAATTTGTGCACATACCAGACCTACACTTTCTCCCAAGAGGGACACAACAAGTTTTTTTTCTAGTTTGGCTCTTCATTGCTTCAAACCCCATTGTGACAGTTTATCAAGTTGAAAATTCAGTTAATCAAATATCCAATGTTACACTTTTTATAAATAATCACACATGCAGAATAGCACAACCACTCCCTTTCTCTACAAAAACACACATATGCTGTGACTTCAGACTCCCCAAAGTACAGCAGACTCAGACTAAATACAACTAAAACCTAAAAACTTACCTTATCTGAACCTATTCATGACCAAAGATTTCATCTGTGGTGTCCAATATAAAAGTCAGAGGGGAAATGCCACCAGGGTCTCCTTACAACATATTTCAACAAACAATTCAGGCTTGAGAAAACACTTCCATTACAGATTCCCATTACTTTCAGGAAAAACACTGGCATCAAGAAAAAAGAAATCAAATTAGTTTCTGAGCAAAGGTTCATGACAAGCTGCCACTGACTCCTTAAAATCTCTGGAAAAACACAGATGTCATTTCAGTGGGGGATGGTTTGGGAAATTTCAGTTTCACTCATAACTAAAATGCAGCATTTTCAATGGGACAAAAAAGCAAAAATTAATGTAACTTCATGGTTCCCCATGGGCTAAAAGCAGCTGATTCTGGTACTGCTACTGATTGTTACATTTAGTTCTTTATAAACTTCTGAAGTTACAGGGCTCCTCCTCTCCCAAACAGAACACAAAACTTCTAGAGTAGGAAAACATTAAAAATACAGTCTGGTAAGTCAGGATGCTGTGAGGAAACCTGGAGGCTGAGCTGGGGCTGCAAACACAACTGCACAATGACACCAAGTGCAAAGCCTGCAGAATGACCCACCAGTGTCTGAAGCTGGGCAGGGGCTATGGGACTCCACCAGCCTTAAACCGAAACTTCCACACATTGTTTGCTGCCAGTACTTGGTTCAGAAACATCAGCTCCCAGTGCAGCACGTGTCCTACAGCTCAGCTGGATTTCTGTGCCATGTGCCTGCATCAGACAAGTCCTGAGGAAATCAGTTTGAACCTCCAAAGGCTGTTATTCTGAGGGAACTGGCACATTTTGGAACTCTACAGTTTTGCACATGTGAAGTCTTGGTAGTTATTAACATCTTTTTCACTACTAACAACCACCTCTGCAGTTGAATTTCCCAGCTTAAGGCCTACTGTGCATTCCAGAAAAAAAAAACAAAAGCCCGGAAGCAGTGGGAGTAGCATAAAGCCTGATTTTCAAAGTTACGTTTTCTAAGGCCCCTTTATCCAGTTCTGGCCTGTTTAAATGAACTTTCTGAAACCATAAGAATTGGTAAGACACAGCAGCAGAATTTGAGCCTTAGTAATAGGCTGAGCAAAAATTGTGTGTTGGGATGAAGGGAAGGAACCATCTCACTAGGAATGACAACGCTGAACTCTGCTCAGCTCATGCAAATGTATGAAGTCACACCATGTATATTTAATACACTAGCAAAATATTTATTTTATAATGATAAAACAGAAGTGAAGGATTTCTTTTTGGTGTGCACCAGTAATTGTAGTAAAAGAATAAGGGATTAATGGACTCTTTATACATTTCAATGACAAAAATTCATAAAGGTTAGCATCAAATTCAACTGTTCTCCATTTACAAGCATAAAACTTACCATAATACCCCCCAAACACATATATAAAGAATTATAGTTTTAAAATCTATAAAAAGTAAAAAATATACAGTCAGAAGATCTAACTCTTATTCAAATCTTTAATATAAAATTGTAAACATTTATTTACACAAAGGAAATGTGTATAACAAAATTTTGAGCACCCTTTTCAATTGGATCGTGGTTTTTGGAAGGCAGTGGATGTTGCACAGTGACACTCTCACCTTGCCTGCCCAACCAAAACCGCAGTTTATAAATAAAGCCATGGGCGGCCGGCTGGGTCCAGTTCAGGGGAGATTGGTTTTATTGCTCTGAAGCTGCAGCAAATGGAAAGCCCGAGTGCAGAGACAGCCAGTGACACCTTGGAGGGCACCAGGGCAGAGCCCAGCCCTGCCCGTGCACCCACACACATCAAAGCTGTATTTTCATTTCCATTGAACTGTTCCAACCTCGTTGGGAACGCTCCGACTGCGCTCTGTGCACAGGGACCAGAGCCAGGGGCTCTTTGGATCCTGTGCACACACGGAGACCAATGGGCATTACAAGCCAGTTTATCTAGAATCACACTTGATTTTTACCAACAGTACCATGAAAAGGCCCTGTCATCAGACCCAGATACCTTCCTGAACAAACCCTCTGGTCAAGCAGAGCAATATCCACCTTAGCTTCCAGAAACAGTGGAGGAAAGAGCACACCTGCGTTTTCCTGGACATTTCACTGGATTGCCTTTTTGGTAGTAATAATGCAAACAGCAGATGTTCTTTTCCTCCAGTTAAGAAATCACAACTGGATGGATTGTATTTTGACTTATTCGGAACAAAGTCTGTGCGTAAAATCTACTGGAAAACAGAGCAGATTTCACCACAGCCTAAACAGGGAGAAAGAAAAGCTGAATCCTACTGCCCTGTCATTTCTGTCAAGTGTTTGTAAGGGGGAGAAAAAAAACAGTGACATGGAAGGATGTCACTAGAAATTGAGGTCCCAAGCACCCCCGACAGGAAGGGAAGGCACACTGGTGCAAAGTTAACCCTTAAAATTAAAAATACAGCAAACACTCCTTCCCCTGCCACTGCTAGTTTATATCTATCCTCTTCTAATGACACTTACCTTGGACCAGTTTTTGGTTTAACTTAATAGCAAACCAAGCTCACTAGCTCTTTTCTTAGATTGCCAATATGAGAAAAGCTAGCATCAGTTATTTGCATCTCAACTACTTATCCTAGAAAATAACAGAAGTGTCAACAACCAAAGTCACCAACACCTTCGTCTTCCCATCCAAAGACAATCTTTATGTTACCTTTTCAAAAGCTCTACGAGGGATTAAGCCTGCTTCAGTGAAGCTTTATCCACTGTTCAAAGGTGGGATCCACTGATCAATGCACATCTTTCATCAACAGTTCAACATGATAAAATAGCAAATCTGATCAACAGAGCGGAATTCATCCACACTAGCTAAGTGTGCTGGACAAACCATGTTCCATGCATATTTGGAAAGGGTTAAAGTATTAGTGTTAAAAAAGCAGTTTTCAAAAGTGCAAATTGTCTCATAAAGGAGCTGCAGATACAGTAAAATATTTTCCTTCTTTGAAACCAATGATATCTTTCACTTCCCTTCACCCTCTCTGGAAAAAACCCTCTCTCACAATTCTGCAATGCAGAAAACTCCTGGAGAAGCCAGTCTGTGTTGAAGGAAATTGCTTTTAAATCACAATGCTGGATTTGGTTAGAAAGTTTAGAGGAGTTTTCCAAGAAAGTGGATTTAGAAAGGGAAGAGGTATTTGTGCATTTAAAACAAAAGCTTTTAACTTTATTTTCATTTTAAAATAAACGTTAAGGCAAGGTGGTTTGTTGGTGGATAGGGGATTTTTTTGGTAGAGAGTAAGGACTTTGGAACATTGACTGTTCCCATTGTGGTTTTTGTCCTTTCTGGGACTAACCCCAACATATGGATGAGAGGTCTCCTTGGGCTGAGCTGAAGAACAGCATCTGCTTCAAGGGATATTAAAAAAGTAAATCCACCAGTCTATAGAAAGATTATCAAACTTGTAAGCCAGTATTAAAAAAAAAACAAAGCATTTAAAGGGGGAGACTTCCACACTGGAGCAACCCTGATACAAGTATTCTCCCAGGCTGCCTGTGCTATTATTGCTAGTAAGGACTTCCCACCTCCCAGTCAAATTCTTTTTTCCTCATTTTTATCCTGAAGTGACAAGGTCTTGTGCTCATTGCTAACTTTGGGGGATGAACTGATCTCAAAGGTTAGTTTTACTTTTTACAACAAGGAAAACTAGATGAGCTGTCATGAAGCAAAGCCTTCATTAAATACAACTACCTTTGGAAATAAGTTATGAAGAAACAGGTGCAAAGTAAATGGCTTTACAATTCATGTTAAACCTATTATAGTTTAAAAAGTTCTCCCATAAGAAATTCCCCCTTTAAACACAGCAAGGTACAAGCCAAGAACTGTGCCTCTCTACAACAGAGTGCAAACTGCAGCTTAAAAGACTACAATCTATGAAGATGACTATCTAGACTAACTGGCCAGGTTTTTAATACTCTCTCTCATCTATTACCAGCATCTAGAAATATTTACTGTGAAATATCACTTGCTTACTGAGACTACAGGTACATGCTTCAGCAATAGGGAAAAGAAACAATTCCAAACATTTTGCAAGCGTACTCAGGTGCATACAGCCTCTTCTCAAACAAAAATCAGAAGTTTGATGGACAGTACTATAACAGCATGTCAAGCTATGAACAAATAATTATTGCAAGTAATAGCTGCAGACTAAGCCCTAAACACAATTTGTGCAACTATTTGCGTTCTTTCTGCACTATTTCTGTGGAATTTTTGTTTTGTTTTTAAATAATTAAAATACTTAGTCTTAGAACACTGCAAGTGAGATTTCTGGAAGGCTGGCTAGGACACAGTATTTTTTGACCTGTTCAAGTGTGCAGCTCCTCAGAGACCGCAGACAAAGCGCACTCCTCCTGCAGACCTGCTTGGTGCGCTGTGCCCACGTGTCAGCACACTGAGAAGCAGCTCCAGTCTTTTTTCCCAACCATTTACCTCCAATGCCTGCAAGTCTCCTCAATGCCACAGGTTTTTTTTTGGTCCAAGAGTTGTTTATATTTCATGAAATAATTAAAAAAAGTAGAACCCCCACCCCTGCCCCATTTTAATGAGTTCCTAACAACTCATCCAAATCGTTCATCCACTCCTCTGAAGTCCTGTTTTTCAGCAAAGAGTCTATCAGATCTGTGTCACCAGTTAAGTTCTGAAGTCCATTATTGCCTGACTGGCCGCTGTAGGCGAAAGGCAGCTCCTGCTGACTGGTCGTCCTCACAGGGTACCCTTGGCTACAGTGCAGGTTTCCTCTGTTGGGAATTTGTTGATTTGGGTTCTGGTTGAAAGCATTCAGGTCTGGGACAGTCTGGTTCATGCCAGGCAGGACTTGCTGTGAGGGTACCTGCTGCTGTGCGGGCGGGTTTGCCCGTGGCTGTGCTCCCAGAGAGGATGGCAGCATCTGCCCAGAGACTGCAGCGTTCATGGAGGTCATGGGCCTGCTGGTGCTTAGGCTTACCTGAGGCATTCCCTGGGCAAACTGCTGGTTGGACATCTTCAGATGTGTTTGCTGCATGTGGAAAGAGGAGTTGGCAGTAAATGGTCCTAAGCCACTGTTTGCTTGTGTCTGGTTGTTAATATTAGGGATACCTTGGTGCTGCCAAGATGGATTCTGAGCCCCCATAGCAGCTGGTACTCTTGCCATCTGTGGCTTAGACAAGGTTGGGTTCAGCGCACCTTTATTGTGCTGCTGAGAAATACTTGAGTTTGGTAAGGTGTTCTGCCCATAGGCAGCAGGGACAGCAGCACCCTGGCCCAGGCTGCCCTGCCTCTGCATCGGGCTCTGTCCATTGGCACTCGGAGCCGTGTGCTGGGAAACCATCTGGGCCATGCCAGGTCCCAGGTTGTAGAGCCCCCCACGCTGCATGTTCTGCAGGCTGGGGTACTGGGACACCCCTCGCTCCTGCTGGCTGGAGCCTGACTGCAGTGGAGCAACAGGAGCGTGGCCAGGTCCCATCTGAATCATGTTCTGGCTCTGAGGAAACATCCGGGGACTTCCGGAGCTGGACTGTCCTAAATTACTGACCCCGGGCATGGCTGAAGATGATCCTGAAATACAAAGAAATATTTTGTACATTAAACACCTCAGATCCAACCAGAGTCAAGCCAGGCTTGTAGGCACAATAACCCAGAAGAGAGGTACAGCTACATTTGTATAAATTGACCTCTGCAAGCAACACACAGAGTGCAGGAGTTTAATTAAAGAGTGTCAATTGTTGTCCCAGTTAGCACCTCCACCTTGATCTCTAACACAGATATGCCAATGTCCTAAAAAAATCTCAATACCACTTCTAAGAGTTCAACGCCATAAATTTAAAAGAAAATTTATGACTTTAAAGGCAGGACTCTGGTATTTCTTTGTGAACAAAGGTAAACACATGCTTTGAAGTGCATGCACAATTTACTAAGCTGTTAAAAAATACCTCTTACTGCACACACACACAAGAGTGCATCTCTTATCATACAACTGTAGGGCTGCCAGTTCCACATTTTCCCAATTCCAGGAATATCTTCTATTTATCTAATACAGAAATATCTAATTCAGAAATTTCTGGTCAAGTATTTCTTGGATTTCCACAGTGAAGTATTTACTATGCTAATATGCAGTGCTGTTAGCCAAGCAAGGTATTTGGAAAAATGTCTTCTCAGCAAACCAAATACAGTCCTTTGTTATTGGGAGTTTTGAATTTAAAATTTCTTCTTGTAGAAGAAACAGCCCTCTGTTTGAAGCAAAAAAAGCAGAAAAGCTCTGTAAAGTGTAATGTATGTAACACCCCTCATGCTCCTTACAGGGGACCAGGGGAAACCGACCTCCCCTAATAATTTCTCTATTTTCAAAACGAAAAGTAAGCTGAAGAATTTTTTTGTATTATAAGACAGCTGAGGAGTACTGGCTCTCTATTATTACTAATACTATATTTGAATAAAAAACAAATTATCAAAAATAATTTCAAATGGAATTCAAATTATATTGAATTAATTATCAGTAAAGCACATCACAAAAAATCAGTGTTGAGGGAATGGATGGGTGGGGGAAGAGCCTTACTCTGATAATATTTACAGTGAAGGGATAGCACACATATCAAGATTTAAGGTGCAAAAATAGTTACAATCATCATTACAAGGAAAAAATATTTATAACAGTATTGATGTTCACTATAGCAAAACCTACTCCATTTCTAACAGTTGTATGCCTATTTTTCTGCAGAAAAGTGGCAAGATAAAAAGATATTTCAGTGCAATATTTGAAGGATGCTGATCCCTGTGTTAGCATACAATTCTTTTGTACTGGCATTCAGTATTTTTTCACTCAAGTAACAAAACCCAGTTGTAGCTGCACTTGACACTGCACAGGCATGAACACTGTCAGGGTGAGGGTATTACATTTCCATTTGCATCTTCTCCCTTCAGTATTTATTGCTGCAGGAAAATGGAGAGTAAGAAAACAAAAGGAAGGGAAAAGACAAGTGGCTTCTTGATGCCCCATCAAGTAACAGCTTTTAAGGTAAAAAGATGAGTTTTTATTGCTTTCTAGTTCTTCCACATTTTTGAAATTCTTCCAGCTGAACAGTTACGACATCTTTTATTTATCAGAATTAATACACTACAGACACATTTAGCTGCTTCTCATACAAAAAAAACCCACATAGGACACTTACCATGTAATGAAGAGAATTCAAATTGCACTCCCTTTTAAAGGTAGCAGGGATAAAAATGCTAAACTGTTAAACTCATCCTAGAGATGAGAGAAATAATACACCACTTATTTTTCTTTAATGAGGCCCTGTAATAGATACAGGCAGTAGTGATGTCAGGCTTCAGAAAAAACCCTCGGAATCTTAATATATCAAAAAAGAGAGAATTTCTAACCTGCACAATGAAACAGAAGTGTAAAAAAGGCCTGTAGAACAATGCAGGTACTTAAAAATTTTTCTCATTTCCCAAACAACATTAAGAATCAGACGCTTAAGTTGTCCCAGATACCTGCAACCAGGGAAGCTGTTAATTTGCAACTGAATCAGAGCATAGGTCAAGAGCTTTTAAGGCAGAGTGACGTGCAATTAATTAATTAAAAGCTATCCAATCCAGGAAACTTGAAGACACCTTGGTTTTGACTGCTGGTATTTTTTCTGCTGTTATTTCAATGTGTACTCACCTGTGAACTGTCCAACCTGTTGCTGGTAGGGGTTCTGAGGCTGATCCTGGTACTGGGGAGGGGGCCGTGTCAGGTGCCGCTGCAGCTGCTGCTCCTGCTGCTGCCGCTGCTTCTCCTAAGAAAGAGACAATTTGAAAACAGATCAAGCTTTTTCCAAGGGCTATCTTGGATAAAAACAACCTGTCAGCATACTTCTGTGCACAGCTGGTAATCAAAGGGGCTTCTGCAGCCCTAGAGTAGCTTCAGACTTTGTTCTCAAGGCTCAAACACAGTCGGTTTAATCTGATGAGCGACAAGACCAGGATCTCAGAGACAACAGCATGCACTACAAGAGTTACTGCAGTGCGTGTCTGAAGCCTTTCAAAGATTGAAAATCTGAGATGTTGGTCTCCTAATCAGTAACATAACCAATAGGCATTTTTAGCAACACTCAAAAAGAGGTAGAGGTACAAAAAGAGTAAAAGTGAGTGTATAAAATAAATATTTACTTCTTTGGTCTTTATTTCCAAATCAATGTATTTTAGATCCCTCTTTAGAAATCAATAAAAATGCAAGTCAGAAATATCAAAGAAAATATTTTCATGTAAATGTTTTCTAGTTCTTGTCTGTGAATATGAAAAAATACACACAAGTCCATACTCTCACATATCACAGGTTTTCCTAGAAGATTATGGAAAACTGCAGAACTAAGTCCGTAACAAAAATCATACAAGTTTTGCAACCATTGTTTCAAACCACTTCCTTAGCAATGCACTGATTACTGAAACAAACCCTACTCACGACACAAAATAATTGTGGCTCTTTAAAATAAAAGCAGACTTAACCCATAACTATTTTATGATCAAACTGTTTGAAAAATAAACCAAGCAAATTTCCTATTAGGAAACTTTGGAGGGAAATGAAATTTAAAGTCTTGAGGGCAATGTAGATGTAGTGACAGTAGACTCAGATTTTGACAGTGTAAACAGCCAAGCAGCTGCTTTTACAGTATGAAATGTGTCAGGCACAGTAGTTCTGTCTCTTCTTCCTCAGACATCTTCAGCCAGACAAATTCTGACACAACCAAGTAGTGATACAATGCACTACTACTTACTTATCCAAAAAGTTACATAGAGCACAGCAGGGGACAGAAATTCCCTTCCAAGGATGTTGGGATAAAGACACAAGGCAGAAGCCTTTAGAGAAGAGCAGGCAACAAACAGCAGATCCACATCAGGAGCACCCTTCCCAAAAGTCTCCAGCTGAGAAGCTGTTGAGACACGCACAGGAATGAGGAGGGCAGGCTGCTCCACAGAGGACCTGCTGCTTGCAGGACCAGTCTGACCTGAAAGAGGCTGACCACAGAAGCCAACAAGAGATGCCATAGCTCTGAGACAAACCAAGAACTGGAGAACCTGGCTTGAGGAAAAAAATCAAAAATAAGCAGAATGCCAAGTGAAAAGATGAATTTATAGTGGCAGGGAATGGCACTGGAGCTACCTGAAACTACAAGTCTCTTGCAAAGTAGACATCAGCAGATTCAGAAATATTTTTGTAAAACTGCATCCAGTATAATGTGTATCCAAAGAAATAAATATCAAATCAGAATGCTAACAAGACCTATCTTGACTAGGCAGTACAAGGTGAACAGATGTGGCAAATGCAGTATCTAAAGCTGTTCAGCTCCAAGGCAAAGCCACTCCTTATTTGGGACCACAGACCCAGCATCACAGTAGAAAATTGGAAATTACAGAAGGTAGCTGTTGTTACCCTAACTAGGACATGAATGAAGTATTTTCATAATACTGATATTTACTGCAGCAACATGTGCTGGCAAAGCAGATGCAAATATATAGGAAAAAGTATTTCAATGCCTATTCTGATATCTGTTAGGTCCACTATTGTCCTAAGGAAACCTACTGGGCCACAGCTCTAAGAGCTTGAACAAAGCTCAAGCAATCACCATCCACCAGATATGCAAAAGAACAAGCAGGAGGTCACACCCCATACTTCCTTTCTCCCTACCTGCTCTCAAAGAATACCTGTTTGTTAACATTTTGGAGAGTAAAGATTACTCATCTTTGACATTTGATATTAACATACAAGTCACCAAAGACTGACTGATATACTAAACAGTATTCTAAGCTTATAGATCACATAACTCATAAAGAAAATGTGATTTTATTGATGATTTGGGCAGTTTCTTTAGTCTTTAGTAATATATTTACCCCACAGTATTCCCTTAGTCCAAATTGTTTTAACTCAAATATCAATTGACATTCTTTACCAACACCCATACACTGCCAACCACATTACTATGTTTTGTCTACACTGGCTCCAGAACTGATGGGGTTTTTCTGTCACCTCTGTTGAGACCTCAATTTTATCAGGATGTCTCCAGGTGATAAAAGAGCCATTGGCTAGGACTGGCACAGTCATAGCTCCACAATCCTGTATATTCTACTACAACCTCCCCCACAAAATGGGCTCTCATACATTTTCAGTTCAGAGGAGACTGTATCATTTCCTTCTCTCTTAAAGCTTCTGATGGACAGCTGATTCAGGGAGACCTTAGAGAACTTTTCAGTACCTAGAGGGGCCTTACAAGAAGGCTGGAAGGGGAAGGTGTCTCAAAAGGGCATGAAGTGATAGAGCAAGGGGAAATCCAAGACCTCCATCTGAAGGAGAATAGGTTCAGATTAGCTATGAGGAAGAAATTATTTACTGTGAACGTGGTGAGGCATTGGAACAGATTGCCCACAGAAGCTGTGGCTGCCCTATCCCTGGAAATGTTTCAAGGCCAGGTTGGATGGAGATTGGAGAAACCTGGTCTAGTGGAAGGTATCCCTGCCCATGGTAGAGGAGCTGGAACTGAGATGATTTTTAAGGTCCTTCCCATCCAAACTATTCTCTGATTCTAAAACATCAAATGTTATTTCATGCACTAAAGCAAAGCAGCACAAATTAGAAATACAGATAGCTGGCCCCTCTCACCTGTTCTGCCAGCAAATGCTGCTGCCTCTGTTCCATTAGGAATTGCTGCTTCTGTTGCTCCATGAGCAGGTGCTTTTGTTGCTGCTCTCTCTGCTTCTGCTGGTCCATCAGCATTTGGTGCTGCTTCATCACTGCTGCCTGCTGCTGATAAGCTGAGTTGTTGTGGTTACCTGCCATGGAGACATTTGGAGCCTGGGCACCCACCCCAGGGCCTGGGACAGAAACAGGAACACGAGGAACAGTGGGAGCAGGGCTCTGATCCTGCAGAACAAAGGAAAAGTGACAAAAGTTACAGAAATGCAGTAACTTCCTCACCTGTGAAGCTCGTTATGGAAGTTCAGCTAATTAAAGACAGCCAAACACCCCTCTATACAGTGCCAGACACAGACCTGTCAGTTTGGGCTTAGGGTCAGAAGCTCCACAACATTTAGGAAGAAGCTTTAACTTCAGTCTCAAAGTACTTCCCAATTTCCAGGTCAAACAGGTGAGTATAGCTCTGTGTGCTTTTTTCCAGGCAGTTACAAACTGCACTTCAAACATCCCAGCTTCAGTTTACTTTGGTAGCAGTTTTTCAAATGTTACGTTTTAAAATTTTGTTATACAAAACATTTAAATCCTACCTCTTCTGTCAATATTACATTCTGCAAATGTTTATGTCTCCCATCCTAAAGTTGCTTTTTTTTAGTATCAGAGAATTTACTATTTGCAGGTGAATGGGAGAAGGCTTCCACTGGTCAAAATGGATCTTAAAGTATTTTTCCAGCAATCCAACCATCACCATACATCACAGAGAAAAATACTACTAGAGATAAGTGGCTTTTTTTTTTTGAGACCAGAACTTGGGATAAGCAAAAATAACATGGAACCATTATGATTCAAGATCTAATACTCTTAGCAATCCCTTTGAAATTTGACACTTTTCATCATTTTAAAGCACAGTTCAGCCTTGTCTCAAACTACACAAACAAATGTTATGTTCAAGTCAAGCAATCAGCTTGGGGGTTGGTTGCTGGTTCTCACTTTGCAGTTTCATAAAGAACCATGAGCCAAATATAAGGAATGCTGTGCTAAGTTGTTCTGTGTGCAAGCTTCTGAGAAATCCTCCTGAAGCTTTCATCAGTATTTCTGTTAGCTCAGTGCAAGTGTGGCAGTGTACATGGAAGGTCACCCTCATGCTTTTCAGTGAGGGGGAGATGTGAAATTGTCTCTACCCTTCTTCTTCCATCAAAATGCTGTTAGACTGTTACTCCTGTCAGCTTTCAAAGAGATTAATTTTTTTTTTTATGAAGCACACGTTGATCTCAAATTTCTATTTGTACACCGGTGTGGTCTTTATCACAGACTAATCAGAGCTTGTTCACAGGTTTTCTGTTTTGTTGAGGGAACATAGGACTAGAGTTGGATCTCAAACAGCTTTTGATGGAGAGACCTTAATCTTTGTAACAAATACCTTTTTTTTCAATAAGCCCTCTTGAATGTGCATTGCAGGTACATGTTACAGAATCCCAATGATTCCAGAATCCCAATACTCCCACCCACTACAGAAATTTTCACCTGCAGCATACCCATAGTAACAGTTCTATACAAGGCAAAGGAGCACCATCTGGAATTTTCTGTTACAGGAAAACCTGAAGCATATGCTTCAAGCAAACAAACATTACCATTATTCATTCTTAATGATATATTTCTCTCCTATGTCATGCTTCCCCAATGTCCAGAGAGTTAACCAATAAAGATCCATAGAACTGAAAGGCTCCACAGAACACCCAAGAAATCAGGAATGCAGCCCCCACTTCCACCTCTCTGCAAAAGTAGGTCTTTTAATAGTAAGCCAACTTTGACACAAGCAAGGACTAAAAACAAGGTAAAGAAATCAAAGCTTCTTTGAGAACACCGTGTAACACTACAGTTTTATATGAGTTATTTTAGTCAAAAGTTTTCAAAGCATCTATTTATCTTTGTGAGTAGAAGCTTCTGTGAAGCACGACATAATTTGTTGCCCACAAAGTATATTAAGCTGGAAATCACATGTTACATGACCTAGAACCCAGTATTAAAAACTGTCCCCAGTGGAAAAAAAGACCTCATGATTCTTGTCTAAGATTCTTGCATATAGGATTTTTCTCTTTAAAATCAATGAAAACATTTGAAACTATACCAAGGAACCTACACAACAACCTTGAATCTGCTACTGAGCAAAGGTAATTGAGGACATTCACCTGACCATGTGGCAGTCGGTAGGCAATGTTTCCAGACTTGGGTTTCAACAGGATCATCCCATTTTGGTCCTCACCTACGTGGGACAGTGGTGGCTGCTGGCGCTGCTGGATGTACGCCAGCATGGGAGTCTTGTTCTGCCCAGGCACTGCCACCCCCTGATCACACTCTGCTTTGTAATGGGAAAGAGGTTTGGTGTTCCCATAATCCAGCATAGAGCCTTGACTGTTCACAGGGTTCTGGTTCAAGCTGTTTTGCTGATGCCCCAAAATGTTCACATGATAATTGCCTCCAGCTCTCGGTGAGCTTTTATTTCCCAAATTAGACATCATGAGTTTCTGATTGTTGAAGTCTGGCTGATAAACTGATGGACTAGTAGGATTTTCCATGGTATATGGGACAGCCAGTGGACTATGGGAAGGCCCAGACTGTTGCCACGTCGACATCTGATTTGTTTGGTGGACTTGTGAAGCTTGTTGCTGGTTCTGCAACATCTGATCTCTCTTCTGCTTGGCAGCAATCTGCTGAAGTTGATGAGCAGAAGACATTTCTTTGGCACTTCCTGCACACTTCCCAGGTAACAACACAGGCCTCTGGACATTCTGAGAGTGGTTTGATGCCTGCATCATGGGCTGATTAGGATTTTCAGTCATTGACTGACTGGAAGGCTGGAACATGGCCTGAGTACTACCAACCGTTGTAGAAGCGGCACTTACAGGCACAGAAGCAGCACCAATAAATGCTGAACCTGAAGAAGTGGATCCAACCTGGGGAGATCCCAGCTGTTCTTGTTCAAAGGGTGCTGGGGAAAACTCAGTCTTTATGTTAATATCTTGTGGCAATGGAGTCTGTGCAGCTGAATTTGAAGAATCTGCATCTTTTTTGTCTTCAAAGTCGTCGTTAAAGAGATCCTTCATGTCCTCATCGGGCACTGATCTATTGAGCTCCTCAATAAGTTCCTTCCATTCTTGCTCATTTAGATTGAGATCAGGCATCAGGTTATTCTGAGATATAGAACCCCCTGCTACAGGATTCATACAGGGAAGCTCATCTACAGGTTCCTGCTTCAGCTCTTTGTTCAAACTCAGAGGAAATGAATCATCAGAATCGGCACCTCCATTCATCTGCAGGCTGGAATCTGGAAGACACTTCTTGCTGATGCCATCGAGCCCCAGTGGATGTTTCCCATTAAGTTGTAAGGTATCACCAGTACCAGATTTCTTGTCAAGGTGATGGAGTGGAGACACAGGAGGCATTCCATTGGAAGAACCACTCACTCCCAGACCATCCTCACGACGCAGTTTCTTGGACACAGAAAACACATCACCATAGCCATTCTGCTGGTCTCCATTCTGAGGGGAAGCAGCACTATCGAGCTTTCTTTTCACAGTCTCATGCAGCTGCTAAAAAAGAAAAGGAATATTTTAGTTGTGTAGTGCTATGTTACACAGATCTGGATTTTTATTTCTTACCAGAACATTATCTTGCTCTGAATAAAACATTTCAGAAAAAAAAAAAGAAAAAAAAAATCAAAGATTGCATCTTTGTTTTGGTAACATTTTCTTTTACAAGTCAGCATGAGATAACTTTCTCACTATAATCTCTTAGGGAAATTTTTCAAAAAACATGTACTACTTCAAACAGACTCCCTCTTTCAGACAAAACTAAAAGTTGCCATATACTCTGACAATAACAAAAAGATAGAAAATGGCTGTGAACTGGAATATGTAATGTTTTTTTCCTATTCAAAATAAGAAAAATATAAAAGAATGTTAAGAATCAAATTTTAGGTTAGAATAAAAACCTGTATTTTATTTGATCTATGTACACACATACACACACAGTATAACTGTTCCATGAGACTGTTTTATAAAAGTCTCACACTTAAATATTTATAAAGAAGCCTCACATTTAAATATTTAGAAAAACCGAGTAATTCTCTTGTGATAATAACTTTTAGAGAAGAACCATGTATATAAATTTTGTACACAATCACTCTTTTGGCACTGAAGCAAAACCGATTTGTCACTTAGCGACCATTGCTTCACACTTGTGGAAAATGCAATTCAGAGTTCGGCCCGTTCTATCACAGCAGAGCAAGTTCATTCCTTTCCTCCTTTCTCCTCAAGTATTTGCCAGCTGCTCTGACCAGAGCCCCAAGCAGCTCCACAGTTGGCTCTCGGGGATGGGGAAGGCACAGATTCTCTTTCTCGTGGTGCCACCTAGAAGCGACCAGCGGCTACAGCAGCAGCTTCACAGCCACAGCCTTTGTTCAACTTCTCCTTCCTGCCAGCATTCTTGCAAATGTAAAGTTCTTTCTATTGACCTTAAAAGCATCTGAAAACACAATTCCTGCACACATCAAAGGTAACTAACAACTTTTCCTTCCCTCGGGTGCATTCTGTAAAAAAAATCGGAGCTTTGCTGGTGCTGGAACGCTCCACCAAGGCAGACAAACCTGTAGGGCAGAGACTGCTCCAACAGCACAGGGAGCTGGGAGAGGGAACTGCCACCAGCTCCCGAGCTGGCTGAGACACCCGGGTACATCTCAGCAGGACACTCGACAGGAATCCCCACCCAGAGCCACCCATCTGACATGTGGGCTCACTGAACAGCAGCCCTCCAGACGGCAGGACAGCAGCTCATTAAGAAAAACTCAAGCCAAGTATCCTCTTTTCATATTACCTGCAGTCTCCACAAGGCCACTAACCCCTGGGGAAAACTCTCATCCAAGGAAAAATGGGAAACCTCAAGATCTCAGCATTCAAGCAAGAGGCTGTATGTAGGGCCAGCATAAATTATCAGAAGAATTTTACACACTTGCCTGAGCAACAGCATTCTTTGATTTACAGACAGAAGGACTGGTTCACATTTAATTGTTTCTATTTTTTTTAGAACCGTCTACAGTGAGCTGATCTTTGGGGGAGAAGAAACCCCAGACCATCTGTTTAATTCTTGCACAGGTAACAGTAAAAAAACCCCACCATTTGTTTAATGCTTGCATAGGTAACAGCAAAGCCTTATTTTTATCTGTGGGACAGACTCCAGCTTCCCTGGAGACTGTGATCTTCATGGAAATAGCAGCAGAGTAGCAAGATCAGCAGAAGACTGAGAAGGATGAGGTGAGGTGTACATTTGGAGAGGAGGCTGGAACTTGAAATCTCTTAATTTGAACATAAGGTCTTCAGCTTGGAGTACCAGCTCTATAGTTATTTTTTCAAATATCAACTTGAAACAATATTGGAAATCTACTTTTTTGTAAAAAGGCAAAACAACAGAGAGCAAGAAAGCTCAACTCCATTACAGCATTTGGCTTTCAGTGTTTCCTATTGTTTACTTCATACTCCCACCAGGAAAACTGAAGCTCAAGGTGGATGAGTAACTTGCCCAAGGTTATATGACGAGTCAAATTACTCAAAGTTTGGGAATGGGTCCTCCTTAATTCTAAAGAGTTAGGGGGAAAAAAACACTCTCTGAAAACTTGTATCAAAATAATAATGCCATTTTGTGAGCTACACTCACAGCAGTCTAGAAAAAGATACAGACCCCTAATATCCAGCACAGGAACTCTCGTATCTCTATGGGATTTAACAGTCATAACACTCAGATATCTGATCCTTGGAGACACTTTGACTGTAAGTTGCTCGAGACAAAATCCTCCTTTCACCTAAAACTGTATTCCTTTGGCGAAAAAAGGGAGATTAAGTTCCTCCCCAGTTTGTCTGTGTCTATCCAAATAATCTGGTCTGAGGGGGGAAATAACAAGCTGCATGTGAGATACAAGTCAGACTGCAAGCTATCTACATATCAAGATGCTCCAACAGAGCTCTCAAGGCAAGAAAAACCTGTTCTCTTCTGCCAAAACTCAGGAAAAAAACAACCAACACACAAATGAAGTAAAGCACAGCTTGCTACTCACTAAGAAAATTCCTTCAGCTTTAATTTTCTTGTTCATTACCATCCTGTAAGGCACAGTGTTCCTCCAGTACGCTGTCCATGGTTTCCTTAGCAGAATTAATCAATTTTGTTTGTAACACTGAGCCAATCATTTCCACTGTCATGATACAGAAGTGTCTTCTCATTTTCTCAGCCCATCCAATTTTCCAACAAAAGATTAATTTCTGAGATCACTGCTATCTAGCTATGCCTAAAAATATTACCCCAGAAGCATTTATCTCAAGTATTCATATCAATATAGGAACAGTGCAAGGCAGGGGATGTGAGCTGGCCTTGGTCCTTTGGCCCAGGACAGGAGAGAGAGTTTGTCAAAGAGCCACTGAGGGGCCACAGGCTGCACCTCCTCCCTGTCACATCACCTGAGCTGCATTTTATTCACGTGAGCAGAACACACAGTCCTCAACGTGGTCATAAACACTTCCTTGGCAGGAGCTCACATGCCCAACTGTGCATTCCTCATGCACAGAACACAAGCTGACAAAACCCAGGTGCCATCCCTGACAACAGAAGGTGTCCAACACAGCAGCCTCTGGCCATGTAACTCACAGGCTGACAAGGACAGGCCCACAATGCCAGAGATGGATGCGTGCCCAGGCAAATGACTAAGCTTCCAGCAGAAAACAGAGAGCACACAAAGCATTTTGATATATTCCATCTCTGCCTTAAACCCACCAGTTTTACCACAATGATGCTCAGCCCTGCTGTGGTCTCACTGCAAATTGACTGACTTAGTAAAAGCTGTCCAAAAGCTACTACAGAAGCCCAACAAGAAATCATAAAAGCTTGAAAACTTAAATCTCTTGCTTGTCTGTTAGCAAAGGCAGAGTTCAGAACTTCAGAGGCCAGGGCAGTGCTCTCTTACTGCCTTGGTGGGAAGGGGCATGAATCACTGATCAAAACAATGGTACAAAGTTGTTCTGAGTGGTTTTGTTGGGGTTTTTGTGCAGTTTTGTTTGTTTGTTTGGTGTGGACTTAATACCTGAAACTACATTTAGATAATCATCTGAAACTAATGACATTTCAGTGTGCTAGAACTTAAAAAGCATGAAAGTTTAGTTCACATTGCCTGAAAGTAAGAAGTCCTTTACCACTCAGAACAGTTAAATTGAGGACAGTCAGCTAAAGCCCTTTTGCAAAAATCCAGTACTTTGCTATACTTTGAGTCCTGTAAATACAGATGGTAAATACATATATACATATATACACATATAGAAGTACAAACTGTATGCAGATTTTGTTTTAAAAAAACCAAACTACATCGTGAACATGGCAGAGAAGAAACTTCTTAAAAATCTGGTACTCATACTCTGAATTTCAGGCTCTGTATAATGTTCTTATTTATCTTTAAAAGCATCTATTACAGAGATTTAAATATTTTTACAGGATTCAGTAGAGCTTTTATTTTTTGTATTTTATTCCAAATTAGTTTACCATTTCGATATCAGAATTAAGTCTACAAGGATTTGTCCTGATATACCAGCAAGAGAAACATAATGCTGAACATTTTCAAAGAAAAAATGCTATATTAGACTATAAGCATAATAAAAAACCAACACCAATATGGCTTTTAGCATTTTCACCTAGAAGGGCAAACCAAATCAGAATACATCCATTTTTCTGCAGTGGAAGTGGCAGAAGCAGCACAGATAAGCTCCCATGTACCAGAGTTCACAGTAGGTGCTCTATAGAAACTGATTCTCCTCTCCTGCCTCGCCAAGGACAGGAGCAACAAAAATGACAACACTTTAAGCTGGAATAACAATACAAATAGCAGGCACTGTAGTGTACAGATTTTGGATAGAAAACATAACATTTTGACTACACACCATAGAAAGAACTTTCCCTTTACTGTCTATCTACCCTCAGCTTCCAAAGTTGCATTCTCCCTGCAAGGAAAGCATTTCATTACCCAATGTGCTCCTGCATTCCACTGGGCTGTCAGAAACAAACTGCTGGACTCATTTTAATTTTTACTTTAATTCCAGCAGACTTTAGTATTTGGGTGACTGCCTGCTGGAGTGAAGAAGGGCTGTGGATAGGCATGTCTATAAATATCCCAAGCCTGCATTAGTCACAAGGGGCAGCTTCTGCTACAGGAATTGTTCTGCTGAATCAAAAAAACTCCTGTGCCTTCAGCTGCAATGCCGGATCCTCCACCTCACTTGAACTTAAACAGTAGCAGCAGCAGCTCAGTCACTCCCAGATCCCTACAACTTAGGAAGCATCACTGCATATCTAACTAATCTGGCAAGGGAAATGTTTCAAACATAAAACAATACCTCACAGAGAATTAAAAGGAGACAAAGAAAAACCTGTCTGAGTTGTTGGGCAACAAACTATCAGACTTGTCAGCAAAAAACAAACAATGGTGGCAAGACTACACTGCACCATAGCTATATATAAATAACACATAAATAATTTGCTATTTTTGTGGTAAAATATAATTTCACAATTTAACATCCCTATACCACAGCTTACACAAAAATGAGGTCTTCTGAACTGTTACAGTACCAGCCTGAGCTTCATTAGAGGAACGTCATTGCCCACAGTGTACCGACAAGGGTTAATCTATTCCCTTTAATTTATTACTTTAGGTCTTTCAACCAAGAAACATTGCTTTCCTTAGACCTAAATTTCATTTAAAACTCTTTACTTGGTGCCTCTGCTTAATTTGGTATTTAACTAATACCCATGTAAAACATCTATCACTGCCAAATAAATGCTGCTCTTCAGCTTTAACACAAAGCATTCTCAAGACAGGCCACTGACTAGACCTTCTGTGCTCATTCCAGAAATACTGTTTGTGGTTTTGTGGCAGTCCTAGACAAAGCAAGCTCTCTGCACAACAACTGCTCTCAGGTGGGGAAAAAAAAACCCCAGTAAGAAACAGGGAGCAGCTCTCCTTCCAAGACACCACATCATAAAACAAGGAGTGGAGAGGAAAATCCAGATCTTGCCATCCTCCTCATTCACATGTCAATGAAACACCTTCTGTTCAGCTCAGCCACACATTGCCTTACAGTCTATCACAGAAATGTAAGGAAGCCAACCTTTCTCTTGCAGAGAATTTAAACAGCATTATTCAATGAACTTCCATGTATCAGAACCTAGCAGAGAAAAAAATATTCTAAGAGACAAGCTCCATCTCTTCCCAACTTCCCTGTTTCTCAACATCAAGCATCTTCTGCTTTGAACATAGCCTTAATAATGTCACATTAAACAACACAAATGGGAAGTAAATGTCAACATTTGGATTTCCCATCAAATAATGGTCTGGAAGTTTTTTAGAAGAAGGAAGCTAGAAGGTTTTTCAACATTATCCTCAAATGAAGGACAGGCCTACATGATGCACAAATATTCCAAGGTATTTCTGTATCAATACTGTATTCTGTTTCTGTAGCTCAAATTTTACAGCTGCTTAGTAAGAAAACAAGGAAGAATCTACCCCTTACTTCTGCCTGTGAGCAAGATCCATCCAACTTCAGGATCTAAACCAGAAAAAAGATTAATGGAAGAGAAAATATCTGATTCTGTCCACATGACAAATCATACCAGACACTAAGGAGGAAGTGGCAGTGCCACCCTGTTCCCTGTGACCATTGTGGATTTACAGAAGGTGCCCTGCAGCACAGCACCTGGCAGTGCCCACACTGTCCTCACTTGGGGCAACCCAGCTTCATGTTCTACTATTACAAATCCTCAAAAAAGCCTTCACCTTTATATGAACTGCTCTCTCCTTCAGGGACCAAAATAAATACTTCATTAATAGACAACATAAAGGACCAATTTCCAAGAGCAGATTCATATGCAGCTTCACAGAAAAATCTGGATTGTTACAGCAGCAACAGCTGATATAATGCATGTTGCACTGAGCTAGCAGCATTCTTTGGAAAGGAACGTGTCCAGGATGTTTTAAAAGTTAATTCTGGTGTTCATCCAAACTTTATTGAACACTGGAAATCAAGCCCACATCCTTCCCATTCAAACCACATGCTTGGTCTTGATAATGGCAACATGATGGGGAGAGGTAAAATACCAACCTAGAGAGGGACCTCCTGTGCCTGAGGAATTAAATTAACAGCAGAGGTGCTGTTGTTGTGTTTTTTTTCTAAGAGTTGAATTACTAAGCAAACCAACTTTATACCCCAGTAAGGAGGTGGTGAATCAGCAGCTGCAATTAAGCTCACAGTCATGGATCCTAGGAAGGAAACAGCAGGGCAGCCCGAGGAAGAGTCATTCATACACTAAACCCCTCTTCTGTTGTGTAAATTGGCCCCTGGCAGCAGCTTCCTGTACAAGGGCTTCCCCAGATGTGCAGTGCACTTCAGAACCTGCTGCTGCTGAGAGCCCTCATTATAATGGATGCTAATTTGATCAAATCCACATCCAAAGTGATTTAAGAGAAACAAAACCAATGAATTAGAGATATCTTTGTTTTAGAAGATCAATATGAAGTCGTGTGGTGGCAGTTTAAGCAACTGGATTTGACATGCTAACGAGCCCTGAGTGTAATGAAAATACACATTATTAAGGGGTAGAGCCCCACATGCAAAAAGCCCTAGAGCCCAGAAGGAAATAAATGGAACCCCCACAAAGTTTTTAGATAATAAAGAACAAGTTTAAGTAATTTTTATTTTGACAAGTTTACATTTAAAATCAGTCTGCTAAAAAGCAGCTAACTGTAAAGTTTTGTAGAATCAGTGTCAGGAATGCACAAGGTTTCCTCTCTTCCTCAAGTACCCTTCTGTAGCAGCCCTCTGAAGTGCTCTAACTGTGTCACAAGGACCTCAGTCTTCTCAACAGTCTGCAAGTCCTCGAGTCTCATAGGTGTATGAGCAAGAACAGAAACAATTCAGTTAAGAAACTTTCAGTTCATCTTGTAAATACCACAAACTGCACCCAGGCTACCTAGTGCTGGTCACAGTAAAGATGACATCAATAAACCCCGTGTTTCAGTATTTCACATTATGTCCTGGACACTCAAGTAAAAAATAATATTTTAAAAACAGTAAATGAGGTCCCAGACAGAGAGAAGTATATCCTCCTTCCTTTCTATTCCAAACAAATACACAGAGCACCCTAAAAATATGATTTGTTCAATATATTAACCTGGAAATATCTTAGTTTAATCCAACGTCCCCTTTTAAAGACACTCAGAGCTGTACTGAATAATTTTCATGCAGGCCACCATTTAAAAATACCTGGTTTTAAGGCAGACAGGTATTAGGACAGGCAGCCTTTAAGAGGTTATCCTACTAACCTACATTACTGACACATTAGCACACAGCAGTATATTTAAAGGGCCCAGAATAAGTTAAGCAATAGCTATCTTGATATACAAACAGGGCTATGTGAATATGTCCCGACAACCAGAAATGCTAGAGAAGCCAGAGAAACATTAAGATTTTGAGCTAAGCCAGTTTTTAATGGGTGGAGTGGGATTCTCATAGTGTTCACACCCACTAGAGTGAGTGGCAAACAAGTAGCTCCCTTTCCACTGAAATTCTTTCCAATATGAACCAGAATTAACAGACACATTGTCTTAAAACTCAGCAGTAAATGTATCCTTATCAAATGACTCCACCAAACCCTGACACGCAAAATTAAAGACTTAAGCAAGCAAATAAAAATCCAAAGGCACTGCAGCATTAATACCCCTCTGGCAGTTTCTGCAGGAGCATTTTAGGTGAATTAACCAGAAACACGATTCACAAAATACTCTGAATAATTTAAGCATCACAGAAATCCTGCCCCTATCCCTACCCCACCGTGCCGCAGTTTTTATACACTCTTCCAGAGTGCAGAGGTGACGAGAGAAAACAAACCAGCCCTTATCGGCGGCGAAGCTGTAACACAGCAGACAGGGCACTCTGCAAAGCAGCCCCAACCCCAGCCCTGGCACCGCAGGCCACCACGCCAGCCTCGAGAGCTCCTTCTCCTTCCCCACCCAGCTTCAGACTCCAGAAAGGTCCCGGTGCCAGCCGGGCACGACCGCCGGGCCCTCCCCGGCCCCAGCACCCGGCCGCGGGCGGCGCTTACCGCGATCAGGGCGCTGCTGCGGCCGTGCTGCTGCTCTCCGCTCGCCGCCTCGCCGTCCAGCCCGTTGGCTCCGCTCCTCTCGGCGCTCCCCGCGGCGGCGGCGGGCGGAGGGGGCGCGGGCGGCGGCGCCG
>VZTB01005877.1:54238-74286 GCA_013397245.1 Thryothorus ludovicianus | reverse complement strand
GCCATCTTGAAATTGTTTTTCCCCTCCAGAGCCGAGTTGAGAATAAATGGGCGGAGCTTCCTGGGTGGGGGGTACGTCACGGCGCGCGGCGCGTCACGAGCCGTGACTGACACCACTGCCAACCAATAGGAGGGCGCGGAGGCGCGAACGAAGCAGCGGGGGCGAACTGGGGGCGGGGCTCAGCGCGGTTTAAAGGAACAGGTATGGAGGGGCGGAGCTACACCGAGCTAACCAATCAGGAGAGCCGGGAGGAGGAGCCGCGGGTGATTGACGGGGGCGGGAACGGGGCGCGGAGCCCGGCCCGGCCCGGCGCGGCCCCGTGGCCCCGGCACCGCTGAGCCCCGCAGAGAACCGCGAGCGTACCGGGCTCTGCAGGGGCAAAAACCTGCGAGACACGGCCCACCGCACCCTCACCCTGATGGACACTGAGCCAGCTTTGCTAATTAGACAAAGAAAGCCAAATCGATTTAAGTTTCTTTATTGATTAGTTTTTACATTTTTTTTTTCAAGTTGCTTCTACAAGTACCTGTTTGAAATGGACATGAAATCACAGTAGTTGTGTCCAGCAACACTATAAAAAAAAAAAACCCAAAAATCCAATCAATCAAAAACTCCTTTTACAAACCATGAGGCAAGAGGGGTATTAACCATCAGTTTGGGATGGGCAGAGCAGTCACAATCCCCACGTCTGTACCCACAGCCTCGGTGCAGGAGCTGAGATTGTGAGGGAGAAGCAAGGAAAGAGCAAGAGAAAACCATGGACATGTACAAGTAGTCAGTACTTGCAAGAAACCCTCCTCAGGCCCAGGAGTCGATCTCAGAAACAAACACACACAGCACAGTGGAGAGGTGACAGCCCAAGCTGTGACAGCTCGGTGCTGGGCAGAGCCAGCAGGGTGGGTCACAGCAGGGACACTGCAGGAAGGAGTTAGTGGGTTAGATGCACCCTGACCTATCAACTGGCCCTGCCAACCACTGGCTGCAGGAGAAAAGCTCTCTCAGCACTCCTGCATGGTGTGTCAGAGCCCCCGGGTTTTGTTTTGATTCACCGTGTCAGCCTAACACCCCCCCACTGTCACACACTGCTCAGTGTCCTTCTCAAGAGCCACCACCCTTGGCTCACAGACACAAAAGGTCCAAATACACCTTCAAGGATCTGAAACAGTCCCAAACACAGTTCACAGCTTACAGCCAGGTGGAGCTTCACTACCCTAAAACAGCTATGCTTTATGCACCCAGCATAAGCAAGGAGCTATATTTTTTTTTCTGCTAAGATTTTAGAAATAAGAGCAATTCTAAGGTCAAACTGAGGCACCCAAGCTAGAAAGCAAGATAAAAAGTAACTTGAGTTGTCTATCCATTTTGGAAAGTCTTCATTTATTGTAGTGATTATTTAAAGCATACACTATGGTATCAAAAAAAGCCGTAACATGCAGACAGGAGACTCTTTCAGGAGATTTAGCAGAAGCAAATGTAGATTTACAATTAGTTTTAATATAATGCTATTTAAAAGCTGATAGCAGATCTCAGGTCCACTTTTGATGCTTTGAAAGAACATGGATGCACATGGATTGTTTGGGAGTTTAAGGCAATTTGCATATTAAGATAAAAAAACCATTAATTAATTAGATTTTTATGTTGTGCTCAAAACGTTAGCTGAATTGAAATCATTTACACATACTTCATCTCAAAGGACTGAGAGTCATAAATAGCAGCTGCTCCTTGATAAAAATACAGTCCTGAGAACAAGCTAGTAGCAATGCTTAAGCTATGACATCTTCCATGTCAGAGTATAAGCTATTTTTGCAATAAGGAGCAGTATTGACCAGGTGTTGAACAGGCAAAGGCATTCTAAACATGCAACAGCTCCCAACAGAAGTCTGAAATTACTTCCAGTATCTTGCTTACAATAGTTTATTTGTACACTGCAGAGAGATCAAGAAATCCTGCTATGCATTTGTGATCACTTGTATTTCAAACACAACAACCAAGGGATACAAGATAAGGACAGGCAGCAAAAGGTGTTTTACAAAAAAAAACAAACAAACAAACAAAAAAAAAACCAAAACCAAAAACCAAACCCAAAACAAGAGTCTTTTAGTAATTGGTTAGATTGTTTGCAAGGTAATTGGAACACACTTCCCCCCACAACCCCTGGGAATTATTCCACACACTATACCTATCATATGACCAAACAACACTGGAGTGTTTAAGTTCAGTGCAAGAAGAATAATTTCAGGACATTTAATTTCATTCTAAACAAAGGCAAAAGTTTATCTATATAGACATCCAAACACCAACATATTTGGTACAGTGTAATGAATTACATCCATCTCATCCTCAGAGGTAATGCTCTTAATAGTGCTCACCTGCATTCCACAAAAAAAAAAGTGTTTGAAACAGTGTAGTATGGTAGACTCGACACTTAAAAAAATTTATTCAGCTGGAATTGGAATTTTCTAACATTCACAATATAATTTAGAATGCACTTGTTACATGAAGAGCAGATAATAAAAGGATTTAAAACAGTTTCACATACCAGTTAAGAGATTCCACATGCTCCTTCCCCACCTACAATACTGACATCTTGGTTGTGTTTTTTTTCCCTTAACAAATACTCAGTTCAACTTGTCTACCTGCCTACCTCCCCCATTTCTACAGCAGACATACAGTGACAACAGTGAGAGGATATGGGACACTGTCTAATTCAGTGTTTGGACCCTGGAAAGGAGTAGGCCTAGCTATGAAATCGAGTTTGACAATGAGCTGAACACAGAGTGCTCCAGCAACTGAGGCAAAGCTGCTCTCAGGAAGAGCTGCATCGTCACAGAGAGGAAAACACTGGTGGCTGAACAGAGGGCAAAGGGGGAAGTAGCCTAACCACACCTCCCCAGCAACCCTCAGCTTTACAAAAAGAACAAATAAACTTGGTTGTCTGCAAGCTCTACAGGATTAAATGCCACATTATGATGACCCACTCCAAATCCTAGATCGTTTGTCAACATTTAACAGGGCTTTAGCCATGCACAGTATGCATATGTTCTATAGACTGCCTAACCCCTTCCTTCCACCCCTTCTTCCTCTTTCCCCTCCCCCCAAAAGAATGAAGTTGATTGATTAGAGAGTTTCACTACTGGTTTCCCCATACATCCCCCCAGTTTTCTTTTCTTTTGAGGGCAGGGGTGTTGTCAAATGCATTGACAATTTTTCTTCGAACAATTACCAAATTTTAAGGGGTATAAAGACATTGGTGTATTTAGGAATTTACATATTTGTAAAAAAAACTAGTTATAAAACTGCATTTTTATCACCTAGCACTTTCAAGATTCATTGTTATATTTCACTAATTAATATATTAAATTAAGCCAAGGTTTGAGACTGGAAAAATTCTACCAATCTACTTAAGAACAGAAAAGAATATTTAAAACCAAAAATGAAAAGGTTAGTTATGTTACATTCCAAAATCCACAGCCCATTATATTAAATGCTTTCTTTCTACAGGAATGATGCTCTTTAAAACAGATGATTGCAAATATTTTACTGCTAGACACTCCATTACATTGGATAGTGTGACTGGAACCTGTGGATGGTGAAATCTTGAGGTTTGTCCAAGTTTCAATGTAAGGTGTCCAAGGTCCTCTCCCAGAACCATGTTTGAAAACAACAACAAAAAAAGAAATCACAGATCAAGTTCTTATGACTTTTTTCAATCTTTCCTTGGCTTTCTGTTTCTGGGTGATCTATTCACAGTTTCCTCCTCCTGCAAGAAAGTAATTTGTGTAAGCATCAATAAAAAAATCTAAATATACCCTTAATAACCATTTTGAGAAAATTTATGAAAAATAATCCACTTTCAATTCTACATTAAGAATTTAGTTTTTGAAAGGACCTACTGCTGAAGATACTTTGTGGCAAACAGACAAATTCTTTGTTATCACAGTAGATGTACTCTATTCGTTGGGAGTGCTCAACAGCTTCTGCTGCTGGGACAATCCTTTAACTTCAAGCAACACTCCACCCATTCTTGAGTCAGCCATTGTGTCAGTGTGGAGCACCTAAGGTCACATCCTGACTGCACTCAAAGCTGAATCAGCCTTTTGCCTCAAGAAGATGCCCTCCAACAGTCCCATTCCCCTCTCAAGGCAGGCTCTACAGCAGGGGCTTTAGCAGGGTGCCCAAGTCTGCTGAAGCCAGCCACAGCAATTCCTATTCCTCAGGGTGATTAAGTTTTCCAAAGCTCTGAACTGGAAGGGCGGGTCACATGAGCCAGGTTAACTTTTAACACTGTAGTAAGGCCTGTTCTACATAACCTATGAAAGAAAATGCACAAGCTTCCTTCAAAGATTAAACACTCTTACCTCTGATGCAGGTTTCCTGTCTTCTTCCTCCTCCTCTTCTTCCTCCTCTTGACTAGCGTTTCCTAGATCAGCATCACCTTTTTGCTTCTCTTCAAAGGAAAAAAAAAAAATCAAAATCATTCTCCTTCCTAACTTATCTTCAGTTCACCATTGGCTTTATTCCTTATCTGCCAATCTTGCTGGTTTATTCTATCAGGGAGAACATTGTTCAAGATTATCTAGTTTACCTACCAAGCTTTTCCTCATTTGCGTCCTCCTCTTCCTCCTCATCTTCTTTTTCCCCTTTATCTTTTTCTTCTTTCTCATCATCCACCACATCAGGCTGAGGAGCATCAGTCTTCTTGTATTCTGCAGCACTTGGCTGTTTCTGAAAGGCAATGACAAACCCAGGCAATTATTTGTGACATTCAGGCACATTTTACTGAACCTCCTTTTAAACATGAGACTACTTATCAGAGGAAATGCATTACCTTCCCAGAGCAGCAGAAAAGGACAACAAGGAACACTGGCAAAGCCACAGTGAGGATGTAGACTACCCAAAGCCAGGGACGCTCTTCAGCAGCTGCCATCATCTGGCCCACAACACCAGGCTGTAAAACCAAAAGAACTGTCAAACTTCACCCCATACAGCAAATGGTAGCAGCTGAGTTTAAGCTACAGAATTTTCAAATGGGCTTTTTGCAACTTCCAGCATTGTGTTTCAGACTTCAAAAAAATTCATGCTAACCTGCACAAGTACTTTTCCCATGGCTTACAAATTAAGAATTAGGCTAAACAGTCCAAATATCAGAGTAAAAACTCAGAAGAGAGCAGTGAGTACTCTTAGTTATAGCAACCACTAACATACTGTAATTATGAACTGAGGCTCTGACCTGCTTTAGCAAAACCCTCAGCCTTAGCACATATAGGCATATATTGACAAAGGCTGTGAGAGAGAACAGCAGAAGTGCTTCTACTGTTCCATTCAGCAGCACACAATTAAACCTTCCTCTCTCACCTCTGCAGCACCATCAGCTGCCTTCTTCAATCCCCATCCATCACTGGCCCAATCATCAGCCACAGCTCTTTCAGTACAGATGATAAAGTTGTCAAAAAATATGTCAGATGTCATGGACCATAACTCAAGTCCCACAGCACTGAAGGGAGTCATCTTGAAAGGTTCCAAGTCTTCAAAAAAATCTGGGTTTGGGATCTTTCTAGGTTTCCATATACCCTAGAAAAGACAAAAGACATTCAGCCTTATCTACCAGAAGACAAAGTTTTGTTTTCAGCCCAGTATAAACAGAGAGATATAACAATCCATTGCACTTAATTACAACATCTACAGATGCAACTCATCAGTCTTTGGGAATCAATACAATGAAGTGATGTCTGGTAAGAAAGTACTTTGAATCTGTCCACTTGAAACACAGTATAACCAGGACAACACTTGAATTTTTAATTACATCTGCTGAATCGAAATCATTCTGCTTTTTTAAGATATACTGCATTGGCTGCCAGTTTAAGAAATGAAAACACCAACCTGATAGTTCACGTTATCAATCATAGGAGGCTTCCATTTGCCCTTGTAGTTTGGATTGTCAATCATCGGGCGCTGCCAGGTACCACAGCCAGGAGCTGCCTCACATTTAGGATTTGCAATCTGAGGTGCCTCCCATTCACCATCCATATCTTCATCCCTGAAAAGGCAAATTCAGTTTTGAAGTCCACCCCTTGCTTTCATAAAGAATAAGGCTCAGACAAAGTCCAATTTCTGGGAAAATCAAAATTCCTACCACTAAATGGAGATACTGAAACTTTATACAGCATAAGTCTATATATAAATATACTGCAGAAGGAACAAGGATTTCAAGCACTAATTGTGAAGCACAGTCCCTGAGCACAGTCTCCCCCACTGCCCCTTCCAAGAAGGTTCTACTTCAAGGTGAACATCCCTGCCCTGTTCTGCTTACAGTCACAGAAGAGTTGAAAAATGCAGAGGTGAATGCAGGACATGAGTCCTCAAGACCACTACCTTCTACTTTTGAAGAAACAGGCTGAAGTTGCCTGAACAGCAACTTTGTCAGCAAGAAACAATGAACTGCAGAAGTCAGTACCAAGTCATGAAATGGTTGCTGCCATTTGCAACAGGCAGCAAACTTACCAATCTTCAGGTTTCTCAGCATCAGGGTCTGCTACATATTCTGGCTCATCATCCAGCCATCCCTCTGGTTTCACAGCGTTTTCATCCGCGATCTTTGCAGGAGCATCCTCATCCCTTGAGGGCAGAGCATTATGTGTAAACATACACAAGAGTTCTTGAGCCCAAGCCATGGTTCTACAGACAGTGAACATGCCCACTGCTCTAGATAGCCAGCCACCCTCCCTTCTGTCAGGGTCACCCCATGATTTCAGAAAGGAATTGCCTTGCAATTTTAACACGTGTGCCCCATGGCGTATCAAGGTGCCAACTGCAAACTGCTGCTAGTAATTTTTTAAAAACCAATCTAGAAGGGGCCTATTACAGCAAATGCCATTTCTTAGCAGCAGCTGCAAAAACACATTTTTGCTTGGAATTGAGTCTTCCATTTGCAAAACACAGGTATAAAGCCAGAAAGGGGCTTAGGGAGTCAGGTTTTTCAGTTACCTTATCTACACATTACAAAAACAACTACAAAGATCTTTCAGTTATACCTTCTGCAGCTCATCTTTTGATCTCATCAAGGAAGAAAGCAACCGGTAGCATAGGTATTTCTGTAAAATCTTTGTCTGTGGTCAATGCAGGAACATGAGCACTAAACACAAATTCCCAGAGGATGTGGAACCTCTCTGCCTTTGCCTGCTGAAGTGCTGTTAACATGCCTAAACTGACAGTGTTTTGATTACAAGGGTGAGACTTAAAATCTTCCATAAATCATGTGAGAAAGACATTTTGATCAGGACCAAATTATCAAACTAAGGACTCTCTCAATTCCACCCTTCAACACCTTACCAGTCATCTGGTTTAACAGCATCTGGGTCTGGGATTTTTGGTCTCTCATCCCAGTCATCAGGCTTCTGGTCATTTGGGTCCTCAATCTCTCGGGGTGGATTCACAGGAGGAGACATATCATTTAGCAAATTCCCACTATTGACAACTGTTTGATCGACCAGTATCTCAAAACTATTGTCAGGATTCAAGACTGTAAGGAAAAAAGTTGATGTAGTCATTGTATGTACAATACAAGACATAAGTCACAAAGCAGCACTCATCCCCACTGTACAACCCAAGCTACCACCTACCCATCAACTGCTTTAAAGAACTGCTAAGAACTTTTCTTCTCACACCAAAGAGTAACTACTGATGATGCACCACATCTCACCCTGTGAGAAGGCAGTCTCCTGGCAGAAGTCTTGCGTGTATTAGAAGCACAGAGGTTTGTAGAGTGATTTAACAGTTACCACAACAAGTTGACTTTGGCACAGTTCGTATTTCTTTAGTAGTAAGAATGAATATACTCATATTCTACTCCAGACTAAGACTTCCTACTACTGACTAACAGGACTTTAATCTCACTTCTTTATCTACTGCTGTCTCTGTAGCAGGAAAAGCTAGAGTCACTCCTAAGCACTTCCTGAAGGATTTTGATCATAGCTAATAAACCAGACACTATTTCAATAACTCCTGAATTTGTCTGATACATGAAAGCAGAAAAAAATCCAAACAAAACTGAAACAAACCAGGATGCCTCTACATCTAAAGATTAGCATGTCCCACCTTATCCAGACATAGCATTCAGGCAGTTTATATATCCTGATAATTATTTCAAATATACTTAGTTCAAGTTACTTATAACTGCCCTGCAATTCAGTTCTTTTTTAAGTTCAAGTCACATGACCTTTCTTACATGAATCAAGACTTCCTGGAAGGATGAAATAAGCCTTTACATAGACAATCAGTTTTTGCATTTGAAGCTTTCAAGTGGTTTTTAGTTGTATGGTGTATTGGCACAAATATTCACCTGTTCACCTGGCTCACTTTATGAGCTTTTGGTGCAGAAAATGTAGTAATTATTAATATACATAGCAGTCACCATACCTAGAGTATAAAGATGAGTCTTCTTGTCAGTAAAGTAAGTCTTCAGATCTGCATCTGGACGCTTTGCATGCTTCTCCTCGTATTTGCCAGTCTTTGGGTTTTTGTGCCGGAAGATGAAGTGCAATTTATAGTCCTCTCCACATTTGTCAGGGCCAAACATTATTGTATATGGAGTTTTGTCATGGAACTGATCCTTTAAAGACAACACAATACTTCACTCCATTATTTTGAAATACAACCTAAGTTGTTGTCTGGCCTAAGAATTCCCAGTTCATTAAAAACTATTCTGCAGCTTGGATATCAAGCCCACGAAGTCCCCACACCAAAGCCTATGTTCCTCATCTAAGCCTCCAGAAAAAATAATGAACTGAGAACTATCCCAGCTACTTCATTTTGTACCCTTGGGCTCTACTTTCCACATTGAAAACACCAGCTATTCAAGTGTTATCCAAAAGATTAGTGTCACATCCACAATGCTTATCTCTACATTACAACAAGGTATTTTAAAAGTGATCAATTAGAAGTATCAGCTACTGGCAATAATGAAAGGCTAGCAAGGCCACTGATTTTCTTTTACACAAACTGATAAGCAGCACTAAAAGTGAAGCCAAACTGCATTTAGTCTACACTTATGAACTGGGGTACTGCCTCAGTCTAAGTTCTAACTGGTTATAATCACCACTGAACTCTGCAAGTAAATTTGCTCTTGCTAATGTTATCTGAAAATTCAATGTACATATGAAACTGATTAAGCTGGTGTTTGCAGTTGTTTTGGAGTTTTTTAATAGTTTGGAAATTGTATTAATAATACAGCTCCAATGAGACTGCAGAAGGAAAGGAGGAGGATGGATAACAAGTCATAAAATGTACATCCTATGAAGTCTAGGAAAATGGCTAAAGAAAACCCATAGGTCACAACAGCCTATGCAAGGTTAGGTTACTCAGCAGCTCAGCTTCGTCTGAACAGGCTAAACCACTTCAATGAGAGGACAAAATACAGTTCTTAGGCATTAGAATCTGGCCACTCTCCTAAGCACCTCCTGTTTCATTCTAGAACCCAAGAAAATCTGAAGTACTGCAGAGTTTGGCAAAGGTCTACAATTGCTCAGCTATTAGGGAACTTCAGTTTCCACTCAAGAGGCTGTCACATTTCAGCACTTAACCCTCTCCAACTGAAAGCCCTGGCAAAGTGCTGAGTGCAAAGTACTTGGGCAATCAGGCCCCACTGCCTTCACTAAAAAGGTTTCTTCAGAAAGAAAGAAAGCAAAAAAACTTCAAGTTCTTTCACAGCTAAAACCCAAAAGTAGTAGCATTACTCACCAGGTTCAACTCAGGGGTTTTTGAAAGCAATTTCACATAGGCCCCACCACACTCTATTCCATTTTGGAAGTTTACTTCATACCTAATTTTAGTTTTGGATAGAAGAGGGGAGAGCACATGTTATACATGAGGAGAAATTATTTTTGTAATACACAATTACAATTTTTTGAGTACAAACTAACAGGAACACTGTTTGCTTTAAATCACTTACCCAGTGAATACTAAAGATTCAGTCATACAGATATATAAAGATATAAGGACTAAGAAAATATTCACAGAAGCCTGAGAAACAGTTAAATTGAAGATTTAGAAGAATTAATCTGACAGGAAAGATTAAAGAAATTGAGTGCTGGCCTGGAAGATAATGACCTAGAAGTAGAGAGGAGCAAGAAAAATCTTCCCCATATATGACACTTCAACAGGGATTGAGGCAAACCAATTACTTTCCCCAGTAACACAGTAGACAGACAACTCAATTTGCAAGACTACAAAGCAAGAACAACTGGATTTAGGAGAAGCCCCTTTAGGGTTATAAGTATATAACAGTATATTTAGGGATGCCAAGGAGCCTGAAAAAGGCAAAACACGGCTGTCAGGAATAAGCTAAGTATGCTGGATCCTCTCACAATGCCAGCAGTTGGAGTGGATGACCACTGGGCTTTATTTTTAGCCTGGTATTGTGAGCCAAAACTAAACAGTGCAAAGCAAAGTGACCAATTCATTATCGTGTGCAAATATGAATTAATTTACTTTGTTTAAAATTGATAATGTCACTAATAACGCACAATTCCACTGCTCTCAGTGAATTATCTTTTTCCCCTGACTTGCTTGTCTAACACACATGCAAGTAGATTCTTCTACCACAGTCATGACCAGAGCTATGTAAGGGTGTTCATCTCCCATGGCAAATGAACAAAGACATAGGAAGGAGGAAACCAAATGCATCTTTACCCCTCTGTCCACTTCCCCTCAGAAACAGGGGGCAGTTTACTGTATCAGAAAGTGCACTGACCTATTTACAGACCAGTGTTCGTTCAAAAGGACACGGACTTCCACAATTAGCAGCACAAAAGTCAGTTGCCTGACCTTGTTACTACAATTAAATCAAGTGAACTGAAGCCACAAGACAGGTTACCAAGTCTAGTTTGCAGAGATTTCCTCTTTTTCCAGGCTCCATGCTATTACTAACTGCCCAGTTTGGGAACTTGGGTTACTATTTTACTCTTACTCCAAACAGTATTAATATGTTACAGCATTTCGTGTCATCTAGACCCAGTCAAGCAAAGCTCAGCTATAGAATTAATTTCAGCTTGCCATCACATCACTCTGGAATCAACAGAACAGCAAATTATTCTTTACTTACTGTATAATAAGGGGTTTGGTATCAAACACAAATGGCTTGGAAAGTTTAGATGAAATTGCATGATGCTTGGCTCGGGTTACCATTACAAGCCCTTTGTCTCCTGGAAGCTTTGTTTCCTTCATGTCTTGGACTTCCCATTTACCTGAGGAAGAAATTGACCAAATATTCATTTATTTTAAAATCTCCAAGTGGATATTTTGTTTAAATCAGAACTACATTTTATATTGTTAGCCAGGTATATAAACATCCCTCCCATTTTCTTCAGTGAATATAATTTTAGATGAGAAACAGAAAAGAAAGATTTGCACCTCTTTTTCATATACGACAAACAACATCAGAAACATTTATCATCCAAAACCTGGGTTGGACTCACCATCGTATTTGGCAATCTCATCATCTGTATCATCTTTCTTGGCTCTGGAAAGGATCCATCTAGAAGAAAGACAACCAATGGTTGGAAAACCATAGATCCTCCCCACTACACACACAGTAAAAATCCTGCCCTTAAGATAAGGCAGCCCTTGCTGTCTCATGACTACACCCCAGTATCTTGATCCCCTGAGGAGCTCTGTTTCCATTCCCACAAACTTTTTCTTGTCTGTCACTTCCCACCCCAAGGTAGGACCACTGCCTCATGAGCAAGTACCTCGCTCTTGTAAAAAACAACAAACAGAAGCAGCACCTTTTACCATTCCCACATCACCTGAGGAAAGTAAAAAAGCCACATGTAAAGGGGTCTCACCTCCCCTTCACAACTAGAACTTAAGGAAACATTGGTTTAACACAGCATTTCAACAGCTTGCCTCAAGAAGTCATTACTGTAATCCCAACTGAACAGGGACCCTTTGATTCAGTTTTGAGTAACACAAGTTCTGCAGAGAGGGTTTCATTGCCTTTCACCAGGATTCTACATTATTCACCAGGATTTTACATTATTTGCTGTACTGAATCATCCTTCAGATTGTACTCACCCATCCAGAGTTCCTTTATCAAAAGATTCTGCAAAATACACTTCACCAGTTGGGACAGGGGGTCTGTAAGTAACCTATTGGAAAAGGGGGACATTTATGCACCTTTCAAGACACGTTCTTTATTCTACAGAAATATGGGCATGTAAAGCTCACACTCACTCCTACACTCAAGTACAGTACACCTGGACATTCTTGAAGTATAAACACAGAAATTACATAAATATTGCTGCTTGTGCCAAGTTGTTGTGCTCTTGTCTGCAACTAAAACTCAAGTATATACCTAGCTGTAAATTTCAGCATTAATTCCTGATATTCATATCACAGATTTGAAGGTTAGATCTAAGTCTTCTGGAAGAAGATGGGGGACATGAGAACAGGAACAAAGCAACCAATCTCAATTTCGAGCCCTACTCCCAGATAACATCTTTAATAACATTACAACATATTAAAGGTTAAGAAAGTAAATACAACTCTGAGCAGACTCACATTAACGAAAACACAAGCAGTAATTCAATTGTTAAAAGAAGTTCTATGACAAACCTTTGGAGCTGGAGGAGGACTGCTTGTTTCAGACTTCGACTCTTCTACCTCATCAATACCATCATCCAAGTCATCCTCAATATCAACTACATCATCAGCATCATTGTCTTCATCCACATCATGTGCCTGGACAGCGAGGGTCCCGAGGGCTAGCAGGGTCACACACAGCAGCCATTTCAGCTCCATGTTCTGAATAAATAGGAAAGGCAAAGTGGTCAAGCCAGCACTGCACGCAGAGCGACACGCTGCTCCTCGGTACAAATCCCAGCATCCAAGGCAACAGGTGAAGTGCAAACTTATCTCTCCAGCTCTGTTATTTACTGCATCTGCCTCACACAGCTCTAAAAGCTGGGGAGGAACACAACATAAAGCTAAGTATTTAATACCAAACAGACATGAACTGAGTGGAGCAGATCATGCTGCAGAAGTGTCATAATTTTGCTCTTACACTGCCACAGCCCACAAGCACTACAGCAGACACGTACATGACACCACAACATATGTGGCTGTAAAAGCCTAGAGAGAAAATCTACTTTGTGCTTATGAAGGACTTTAAATACACAATGTAGGAACTCAAGCTTCCATTCAGTCAGAAATTGAAATAAAATTTTCTATTTTATTCAAAAATAGCAGCTTTTGTAGAGTAATCAACCCTCATCTCCTTTTCAATGTATTTTTTGTCCTTTCAAATACAGAGCTCTGCTGTTTTCAATCATCAAATCCCTTTCCCAGGTATTACTGTAGAATTACTGCCAACAGTCATTGCTACCACTGGCAGATGCCTTTAAGCAGTTGAAGCTCCTGGAAACTGCCACTTGATTCAATTCCCTTCTTTCAATCTCTAATTTAACAAGATGACCGAAGAGTAGCTGTTAACTGAAGCCTTACAAAATTAAAATACCACACTTAAATGAATTCATAAGATGTTCAGCACATTGTCACACCTAAAACACCATAGACCTTGGCAAACCGTAGCTTAAAACATTTTGTAAGTAAAATGGGTTTCAGTTTGACTTTCCTCCTAGAAAAACAAGCCCACTGCTTCTTTAGGTTGATACAGAAGGCAACACTCCCAGAACGCTGCTCAGTTTTATCTGCCTAAAAATCCTCACAACAACCTGTGCCTTGTTGATTTCTTCTTTGAATCTCTCTACAAATTTTTCTTCGAAAACCAGAAGTATAACTGAGACTGATTTTTTTTTTTTGAAAACAAGTATAAAACTAAACATTCCCTCCTCCTTCCCTTACACTCCTACCTCATGCTGTAGCCCTGCAGACTTTCAAACATAACTCAAGCAGAGTTAATAGTGCCTGTAGAGGCTTAAGATCATGCTAAGAAACAAACTTTCTACTTTTCAAGTCATGTTTAGGCAACTAGAAGAGTTTACATTCTCAAAGGTTTATCAGCACTAATATTCCAAAACTACACTGCATACTAGATCTACCATTCTTAGATTATTCTTTAACTTGCTTCCAATGACAGAAAGAATTACTGTAGTTTTATAACTACAACAAAATTGTATTTTAAAGACTTGAGATGAGGTCATGTCCAGTTTGTCACTACAGCAACATGCCACTGCAGCCAGTTTTCCAACAATAGTGATGGCCTTGAGGATTATGGTCCAAATGCACGTGCACCGACCTCCCCCACTCAGTTCAGGCCAAAAGGACACCTCTGAGCCAAAAGGACAATCATTCCAGAAGGAATAGCTGACAAAAACTTTCAGGGTCTGTTATATATGAGCAAAGCTTGTTTGCTTAATGCACAGTGTACCGCCAAAACTGAAAACAGTTTCAGACCTCAAAACAGCTCATAGCTCTTAATGTTAAGTGTCAGAGCCACAACACAAACCAAGGACTGAAAACGGTCAAACAGACATCAGCACCCTTGGAGCTGCAAATTCTTCTTGCACAGATTATGTGTTCTTTGAATAAACTCATACCCATCAGCATAAAAGCAGTACAGAAACAAGAGCCTGAAATTTCATCTGAAAAAACGATCTTTAGCACTGTGGATGTGCCCCTTGTGACTGAAGCAACCACGGATGAGACAGCACAAAAACACCTTTCCATGGAAAGGTTTTCATTTTGTCTTACCTTACCAATAGGGCCTCACTAATATTTTTTAAATAGACCTAAATTCAGGAAGATAATACAGTTTTATAACTGCTTTCAAATTATACTATGCAGATAGAATGAGTATGTCATGATTTGGAAAGTGATACAACGAAGTTCATCTTAAAAATATACCAAGGTTAAAAATGAGCCTATTCTCTCCTTTCCTAAAAGGAAGGAGTTTCTGCACCCCTCCTCCCAACCCAGTGCAAAGGGTATTAATGGTTTAGCATGCAAGTAATCCTTTAAGCAATCTCACCAGTAGCCAACCAGCATGAAAGTTTTGGTCAAAGAATTAAATCATCCCCCACAACTTTCCTGCCAGTACTGACTCCACATGTAATAATTACCTACTTCACAATCACACCTCAACTACAACCCTTTGAAAATATTTGTCAGCAGCAAATGGACTTTGGTAAATGCTCACACCCAAGTGGCAAAGGCACATGGCTTCAGAAATTCTTCTGTCAAAGCATCTCAGTGAAACCAGACAATTCTGCCAGGGACCTCACAGCAGGGGCAGAAGTTTGCTGCTGCATGTCTGCTCCTGATAGAGGCACAGGTACCTACCCTACTGCACTTATCATTTAATGCTCTGTCTGAATTTGAGCCCTTGCTGAACCTCATTTCAAGGGAGAAGTATTTTGTGGTCAAGTTCCCAAACAACCTTCAGCCCCCACCCCAAAAAAGAAAGCTAAAAAAAGTCTGAAGAGAAGCTAATCCAGTTTCATGTCCTTACCTCTTTACAGTCATTGTAAGCAGTTGTCACAAGTTTATATCCCTGTAGAAAGCTCCTTAAGACACCCCTACATATCAAATCAGTCCCAAATTCAACATAAGCTACCATTCATACACCTTGAGTACAACGTATATGTAGCTAATTGCTTCTTCTGCAACTGCCAGTTATCATGCCAAACTCCTTATTCTGTTTAACCTGAAACAACATGAAAAGCTGACTAAAAAGGCACTATTTTCTCAGAAGAGCAATTTAAGTGAAGCACACGTTTTCGATATTTAAAGAGCTACTTCTATCCATAATGGATGTACTGCTACAGGAAAAAATTTCAAATTCACTTTACACAATCCTTAGAGACACAACATAAACACAATTATACCCTAGTAAATTAGGTTATTCCTAAATAGAAGAGGAGGGGAGGGGGAGAGAGATACGACTCTGATTTCATACAAAACAGGCATAAATCAATTTTTCAGTGGAACTTCAAGTTGCTGGCAACTACAGGTGTTCAATTAGTCACCTCAAATGTAGTCTAACCTTCAGACACTCTCACCTACTCTATTATGATCAGACTTCTCCCTTGAAGAAATGTCCATTTCCAAGCAATTACCATCCTTTGCCATTTTTTACTCTGCCTGCACCTCCGTTCTTCAGGTTAAACTGTGCAGTATTTCTGAAGGTTGGTGTATTTCTGATCATGCAATTGCTGAAAGCCATTAACAAAGGAACACTTTCATAACAGGTGAGAGCTTCTGACGTCTCCATTCTACTTCAGTGCAACCATCACTTTCACCATAACAACGTTTCAAGTCAGAGATAACAACTCCACGTACTTGTTTTTTAATAAGGTCTTCAGTCACTTACAGACATTGGCACACCACTCAGACTGAAGGGAAACTACTGCAATCCCAAAGTTTGAGACTGCCAGTGCTACAGATTGCTTGTTCTCTCTCTGCACTCATCCACGGCCAGCACCTATCCCAGAAAACTTCACAGATGACATTGAAGCACTGTTCACCTGACTGTCAAAAGGCTGAAACATTTTACACCAGTACTCACAAGATCTATAGCAGAGCGCTAGAAAGAGACTCCTGGAACATCTGCACTACAGACTTTATTTTTTCACAAAGTAAAATCAAAATCTAATTGGAGTGGGATTCTGAAACAGAACCAAGATCTTACCCAAAAGCAGAACTCCTAACATCCAAGACTAAGTGATTGCTACCTTTGGAGTTCAAGTCTTTCAAAAGTCATACATCTTCAAAGAATAATTTTTATTTAGCATTCCCCTTTCTCTGAGCATAAAGTTCTTCTTAATTATTGTCACAACACTGGTAACACTCATACAACAGACAGTTGTCACTATTCTCCCTAACATACATGTCCCCTGGAAGAGAGGGAAATTGCCCATAAAAAGGATCTGCTATCATTCTTCCAGAACATACTGTTTAGTAACTTCCTTGTCAGGTCAAACAGAGCCTGCAAAACCAGTTTAATCATCTCCTTGGTTACTAATCTATTTCAGTGGTTCATCAAGCCAGTTCTTAATACAGCATATTTCAGAATGTATAACTATATTTCAATGGCTACTGGCTATCTGGTTTACTACTTACTCTTTTTAAAAAACAATTAACAGTCAGACTATATAGATCTTATGAAAATAAGTCACAAACTACTCCTAGGCAATTTAAGTGGATGAGCATCAATGGTTTCTATTTCAGCAGTACCTGAAGTCTCAGCTGAGTGACTTGAGCAAAGGAAGAACAAAACCCTGTGCTCCAAACACTGGTTTAGTGTGGTACTCACAGCAGAAGCACACCAGTGAAAACAAACACAACCCCTCATGCAAGGCAAGAATTAGAGAAGAAATATTTGAAGTCAAACATAAAGATGATTCATCACAACACAAAAAAATTGCAAGGAGACAAAAACAGAAAGGCTGAGACACATATATCCATTTTCCCTCCCAAATGAGAATTCTGTGGGTTTTGAGCAAAGGCTCAGTTACCCTACTCAGAAGTGCACTAATTTCCTAAAGTCAGAACTACTGAAGAGCAGAGGAAATCTCTTCTACATCTCACAATCCCTCTGCCTTCCACATCCTGCCTCCTCTGCGGTGCCAGGGTAACTGTTTACACAGCCTCATGATGAACCAGCCGCTGGTTTAAGATGGCTCGAAGTCCTTCTGCCATGTTATTTTAACCCTGCATCAATACCCCAGGCCAACCCAGCAGCAAAAGCAAAAAGAGTTGTAGCAGTACCAGTTAAAGCAGCCAAGGATAGAGGAAATAAAACTGTTGGCAGCAGAGCCAGCTTAAGGCCACAGTTTCAAGTGCAGGTCTGTCACCTGCACCTATCTGTCTTTAGGCAGATCTGGGGGATGGACACCATGGTGAAGCTGAAAACTGTGTGGCCAAATATCATAATTTCAACAACCATTACAGTGCCTCAGCATCCCTCGAAAGGGGACACAATAAAATTATGTTCATGTACATGCAACAACTCCTATAATGCAGACAACACTTTTCCCCTGAAATACTGTGTTTTCAGCTGAACAACTTCCAGCATTGTGAAGATGCTGCCTTTAACATCATAACTCAATGAACAGCAGACAAGCTAAAGAAAACCACCTTACTAACAAGAGAGACAAGAACTCTCCATGGTAGTGGTTTCCCCCCCCAACACCCTTTTTTTTTTCTTCAGTAGGGGCTAGCTGGGATACACTTCTACAGGAGGTAGTAGGACTTCTAGGAAGAAGTCCCCTGAAAAAGATGAGCCAAACCTTGCCTGGAGAGCCCCACAGAAAAATTTGCCTCCTGTTTGGGTTGTAGAGAGCACAAACTAGGCAAGGGATTAGGTGTGAAAAGGGAAAGCAACAAAGCTTGCTTTTAATAGGCATTTCAAATATGCCAGTTTCTAAAAATAATGTACAACAGTGCAGATACAGTACAGAAGCAAAAAGCAGATACTGTTTGTCAGCACAGATATCCTTCTGCAGAACTGGAAGTCCTTGGAGGGTAAAGACAGAACCATGAGGCTTTTTGACCTCATAAAACAGATGGGCTGCTAGGAAAATTATATTAGGTGGGGGCAGATTTGGAGGGACCCCAAGATCTTTGAGACCATCACACCTAGAAATCAATTCAAGTTTGCCCTGCTACAGAACTGATTCCAGCAAGAACAGGCTGCCCCATGATTAGTACCAGAGGCAGAAAATCAAAGGCCAGAAAGAAAGTAAAAGGCAGAGCTAAGTACAAGTCTCAGTGTATTCTCTGTAAAGGATTTATGCATTTTCTCAGGGGGAAGAATTGCAGCACACCAAATGAGAGGGTAAGCTGATGAAAGTTGAAAACTTTCTTACTATTTTACACTAGATGCCCTTCCTAGGAGGGCAGTTGATCCCAAAAAGCAGTTTACATATTATACACTGCTTGTGATGCTGCCTGACAATTGTATAAGTATCTTCTTCATAATTTTTTTAAAAACCAGAAACACTAAAAGGTAATACAAACACAAAGTTTTACTCAGACCTTTTCCTAATTTTATTAGGTGTTTTGCATAAGCCCATCAAATACAGCCAAATTAACAATAAAGTGGTCTTTGAAGCTAGGTACCTCAATGTGAACCTAGAGCAATATATATAACAACCTATATTTAACCATTATTTTATCTGTATTAGCTCATACATTATTATAGTTCTGCTCTTTGCAGTACTTTAGCAACAACTAAAACCACAACGTGCAAAACTGTCCCTTAAAACTCATGTGCTCACTATGCTTACTTGACAACATGAAGTAAACACACTACATTTAGAAATACACTAAATGCCTAGAGACCAGTTTTCAGACATCTATCATACTCTAAGTAAGTTCCAGAAAGAGTTTTCCCTGATGATCTGCAGAAGCTCTGCAGCATTAATTATGTTAACACTGATCATATTGAGGCCTGGCCCTTTACCATTACTACTACCATTAATACATGTCCATCTCCCTTCACAACCAAATCACCTGCAGCATTTCTCTTTCTACAGCCTAGAAAGTTCTGAACCACAAACCAGCATGTGGAAGTCCACACTCTAGAATCAGTACAGACAAGAAAGCAGTGTGCATGTTTTAATTCAAAGGTGTAGGGTTTTATTCTTTTGAAAGCACACAATACAATCCTCAATCAGAAGTGAGATGTCATTTACACACTATTTTAAAGACACCCAATGCAAACAATATTGGGGGCACAAAAATCAAAGAAGGCATTTTAATTTCTTTTATTTCTCAAACCTTCCTGCTGCAGATTCCTCGCCTGCACTTCACCTGTTGGGCCTCTAGCTCTGCCCCCTGAGCTCCCCCTTTCCAGAGGCTTCTCCTTCCCCTCGCACAGCCCCAACCAGGCCCACGCCATGCTCCGCACCCACCTCCCATCCTCCCTTTGCGGGCTTCACGTGGAGCACGTTCAAGATTATTTCCGACACTGGAACACGTAGCCAGATAAAACCTAAACCACGCGCTGCCCACATCTACGCCCGACCCTCGCCTCCCTGCCGGTCCCACCCCGCGGCCCTGGCACCAGCCGCTGCTCGGAGCGGCGCTCCCAG
>VZTB01005877.1:27178-53673 GCA_013397245.1 Thryothorus ludovicianus | reverse complement strand
CGCCCCGTCCCCTCTCGGCCCTCGCCCTCTGCTTCATAAAATAACGTTGTGTTAAACAGCAAAGCCGTCTTTATGTCTTCTCGTTCCTTAGAAAAGGTGTTTAGGTTTTCTTGCCTATTCAGAAAATGCAGTGTATCCGGTGATTTTTTTCCTCAATTACAAGCCGAGGGTTTAATAAAATAGTAAACAATGACACAGACACAGTGTTCAGAATATGACAGTGTCGCTCAGCAGCTGCTTGCCCAAAGGCCTTGTGCAATTCCGGAAGCTTTAACCTGTGCTGTATTTTAAAAATGAAAGTAATGTAGTTTTGTAGAGGTCAAATACTGTGTAAATGTTGAACGTTTGTACATCAAATCAGTAAAGAAACACAGGGAAATAGAGAAATAAAGTGTCCCTTCTGGATCAATGGGACAGACAAGGCCAGGGGAGATGCTGGGTTTGATGGGACCACATGAAGAAGGTCAAGATTAAACTCGAGCAGTCTCCATGTCTTGGCGCAGGAACAGGCCTGTGGGAGAGCAGGGAACACGGAGAGGAAAACAGGCTCCTGGTACCCTGCGAGTTACAGCACCTTTGAGCTGTCTCTGAGCTGCTCCAGCTGAGAACAGTTCCATGGGAAGCTGTGCCTGAACCACCCAGCTCAAAGCGAGCTCCTGTGTGGTCTGTGGGCTGCAGCCTGTTCCAGGAGATAGGAGATATTCTGTAGGAACAAATCCAGTATTACTAGGGAAAAGTAAGAAAGAAAAGGGTGATTTTTTTTTCCTTTATAAACGTAAATCTGTTTTGAGTTGATGCAATGAGTCAGCAGTATAAGTTTCCCCACAGAGAAAATTCCACCCTGTTAGGACAAAGCAAGCAGGGCCCCAGCATTCAGAAATAAGGCTCAGCGTAAATGAAATCAGCAAATCCCTGCTTGCACTGAAGTTTGGAATCAAACACATTTTTCCAGAAAGACACTAAGCTCTGCTCTGTTGAGCTATACCCAGACTGAGCAGAAGATGCAGGTAAGGAGAAAAACAGTCACTAACAACAGGCAGCACAGGAGATACCAAATGCTTAAAGAAGAACCTAAAAGCACTATGGAAAAATATTTTAAAGAGTAACAAAACAGTACATTTTATCAAGTGCCCTCCTCAATCTAGCCAAACCCATTTTTCTATCAAATATCTTTCAAACCTTTTCTTTGAAACAGGTTATTAACTCCAACATGACTGCAGGACAGTGTAATACTCCTGCTGAAATCACAGAAGCACCAGGAAGTCAAATATACACACACACGCATGCTTCCCCTTTCTCTCCCAGCCTTTCCCAAAAAAGAAAACATTCCTTCCTTTTACAACCTGCTGAATCATGGCACAGGCAGGCAGCCCTGGAGCTGGCTCCTGCCTGTGCTGCTTTGTCATCGAGGAGAACAGAGCAATGTAAGTTGAAAAAAAAAAAATAAAAAAAAAGGATCTGCTAAAAGTATATCCTATGTGGGGATTTTCGAGATGTTTGAACTTAGATAAAAGTAATGCAGAATGAACACAAGAGAGAGATAATCCAGAAGGAAAATAAAAGAGATGAGTAGAGGAAACAGAAGAAACATGCACTGAGGTTTTACTGCTCTGGCAGCTGAGGTGGTATTTTTAGATTCTGGAGTGCCAGGGCAGGGAAGATGAAAGAAAGAGAATGGCAGATACCACATGGCAAACATGACATTGCCAAAGAAAAACATTTTGGTGTGTTCAGGCTTTATTGCAGCAGATTTGCTTTGTCCCACTGACAAACACTGGGCAAGTGTGTTCTCTGGCTTTGGCAGTACAGTTGGAAAGGCAGAAATCAGGCAGGGTGGTGAGACTGGCAGAGCCTGAATATGCACACCTCAGAGGTGAGAGTCAGCACTCAGTTTATAAGTGCACTAGAACTTTGAGTAATTCCATTCCGGGGAACTTTCTTGTCCTGGGTGTTATCAGACAGAAACCTTATGTGCTTTCCACTGGTACTTTCTTAATTCCTTCTAACTTAATCTCCAAAGTGTTCCTCCTTCCCTAATCCCTTCAGGGCATGCCACATTGCTAGAGTTCTCCTTGCATTTCAAGCACCAGTAGTATGTCTTTCCTGACTTGTCTCCTCTGGAAAACTGGCAAGAAGTGAGTGGGAAATCCAGCAGGTCAGCGTGACAGGAGGGACACCACACTGGCAGAGAGCAGGCAGTCAAGGCAGACAACCAACGAGGGAACACTGACTTTTGCTCTTTCAAACTTTGAACTGCAGGAGGGAAGGCAAGCTCACATCTCTGTACGGAGCAATGTCCATGTGCCCTGGAATGCTTTCCATGGAAAACACATTTTTTTACAAAGATATCTCTGGAGACAATGCTTGAGAGAAGAACGGGAAAAGATGCAATGAATATTATCCCAACGGAGGGACTATAATCATCTTAAAGGGAAATAATGAAGTCCTGCCATTTTCAGAGCTAACAAACATGATTGTAAGAAGTATTATAAATTAATTGTAATAAAATGAAGCAGATAAATAGAAGAAAAAATCAACAGGGAAGCAGTAACAGAGGACTCACAGATGGATGGAAAGAGACAGGCAGACAGTACTGAGGTGGAAGAAGACAATCTATCCACCTGATACCATTTGCACAAGCTGGGAAGTGTCCCTGAGAACAGGAACTTTACAGATAACTTCTGGGACCCAGAAGTTCAGAGTTACCCAAGAAAAGACAGTAGGTGCAGGCTTAGTCTGGACATAAAGTAGGGAAATCCTGATGGTTGTACACAGCTTTCCTGGCACCTGCAGGCATTGCACCAGTTTGCTGGGCATTATTTGGCTTCTACTGTGCCCCTTTCTACCAGTTCTTCCACGGACCTGATGTAGGTTTGCTCATATATCCCCAGAATTGTGCCCTCCCTGGGGGTCTCAGACTAGAGGCATTTGTATCTGAGCATGGCTGCAACGCATGCAACAGGAGTTATTCCCTCACTAGGGAAATGCAGATTATCCTTTGGATTTAAACACAACAGAAGATTTGCCAGCAACAGCAAGAGGCTGCCAACGTCTTGGTGTCCTGAGGGCATCAGCAATGCCCAAAACCTTTTGCAAAGAAGAAAATGCTCAATCCCCAGAGCTCTCTGAAGCCAGGACACAGAGAGGGGCTGTGAGTGTGATTAGCAAAGGACAAAAGAGAGACGCTGTGCTGGAACAGTCTTTCTACTTTAGCTCCCATGTTTCAGATTCACCAGATCAGAGACTGACAATAGCTGCTCTCCCCCAGCTGCTCATGTCTCTGTGATAATTCCTCTATGATAACCTCTTGAGTCCATATCACCTTGCATGGTACTGCTGGGGCCCCTCTGGCTCAGGGCTTGTGCTTTGTGTTTTTGGAAGCAGTTGTTTGTTTAGAGGAACAAAAAAAAAAAAATCAACCCAAAAACCTAGACCCTCCATAAAAACCCCACAAAAAACCCCTCACAAACCCACAACAAAAAAAACCCAAAAAGAAACCCAAAAATAGACAAAGAACACTCCTCCCCCCTCAACAAACAAAAATCAATCATTTTTCAGTGGTCAAGTTTCTGAATGACTTTTGACAGATTGAGTGGATGTGATTAATGGCAACTACAGTTCCATTAAAACACAGAATATCCCAGGGAGGAAGGAAAGAGGTAAATGGGTTTATTATTTAGGGGTAAAGAGGCAAGACCTGTCCAGACTGACTCTAGGAAGGAAACAAGGAAGGAAGAAAGGAAGGGTCTTCTTCTCCCACAACAACATGTGATTTCTCTGGGGCACAGCGAGGTGTCATGGCCAGGATTGCCCAGGAGCCTCCCCCCAAATCCCACTTGCCCTTTGGATTCAGGGGACAAGAACTCCTCCAGCCCTGCACAAGAAGCATCTGGAGCCAGATGCAACCCCGGGTTAACTGAGCTGGTCTCAGCAAAGTGCTGTTCCTCAGCTCTCTGCTTCCCCACCACATCCTCTTAAAAAACAAGCAAAATCATGGCAGAGTTGCTGCATTCCTGGCATGCCATGTAAACAGCACAAGGCCACCACCTGGAAACCCTGTCCCATCCTAATCCCAATTTACTGAAGTCAATAAACAAGGAATTAGCAGCACTTAACTCAGTAACCTCTCCAGACTGGCCACTCTCCCACTTGCAATCATCAGCTACTGGAGCTGAAGAGGCTGGATAAGAGAAAACATAAATTTCAGCCATTTTTATGAGTCTTTGTCTGTGTCTGATGAAAAAACCCTCATCACTCTCTTCTTTAAAGAAAAACAGAAACCCAGATGTGGTCGGTACCCTGCATGCTGTCTTTTGATCCCTATTTTTTATACTTCCCTACTGTTTTCAATTAAATCTTGCATGTGGTTTTACACTGAGCCTCTTTCTATTACCAGTGTGCCACTCTCTGTGTGGCTTCCTCCTGTCTGCTCATGTGGCTGTTCTGTGGCTGGTGTTGGGCGCCTGTCCCAGCTGAAAGCAAATCAAGTAAAAGGGACATGGTTTGATCTCTGCTGGATTAGTAGAATTGGCTTTTTGAGCAGCAGCACGGATGTAGATGTGCCTGACTTGAGAAATTGAACCTCTAATACCCAGTGCAACTGCTGACGAGGGCAGGCTGGTGCTGAAATACTCCACTGTCAGAACGGCCCAGGTGGGACACACATCCTGCTAAGGAGCATCATCTTCTGGTGGATGGCCCCGTGGGAAACTGAGACAACCCATTAAATTGCCACCAACAGCCCTGTAAACCCTCTGTAAGTGTGCAGGAAGGACTTACTTCTGAGAAACACCCCCCAAGGAAAACTGCACCTTCCACACCGTGTGTGAGATGTACGGAGCAGCAAGTGCCCACAGGGAGGGTCACGTTGCTGCTCCGTGGCCACGGTGGCTGCAACCAGCCAGCAGGGATTTCGTGTGCCTTCACTGTACCCCTAATATCCACTGGGTCATAGGCTGGAGCTGCGGGACAGAGAGACTTTGCACATTTAGCTCCCTCTTCAGAAACAGCAGCAGTGCCGCAGCTGCTCAAGGGCAGTGGTCCTTGCTGGGGCGGGGTCCTCGCCTGTGCTCACCTCAGAAGGGTTTCAGCAGATGGGACAGCAAGGCAAGTCTGATACATATCTGTTTTCCGAAGAAAATCATAAGAAAATTGCTGTAGTCTCCTGCACTTTCCTGAGGACAGCGAAGGGGGCTGGACGAGGGAAGTGTTACAAGAGGGGTTAATAGCAGAGGGAGAAGCTCCTTCTTCTGTTTCTCCCTGGGGCATGTCCTGTGAGAACCAGCCGTTCCCGACCGCAGCTCCCCGCTGCCTTCTGGTGGCAAAAATGCATTATGGATCTCTCTCCCGGTCCGGGATTCTCCTCCCTAGCCGGCGCCAAGGTACTTGAACAGGGCGTGTGGTTTGGGGTCCTGTCTCACACTCTTCCTGGCCTCGCCTGCCCTCCCCTCCCTGGAGAGCTGTACTAAAATTCGGCCTCTTTTCCGCAGAAAAAGGCTCCATTCTGTGCCAGGAAGGAAGGGGATAAACAAACCCTGTGTCTTGAAGGATCCAACTCTGCCTCCAGAAATGAGACGTGTCTCCAACGCTTCTCTGTCTCACAGGAGCTCCAAGATCCTGGCAGCCCTTTGTCAACATCCCCCAAAAGCGCAGGCACCTCCGAGCCTCCGGATGCCCAGGGTTAGCTTGGTCAGAAATGGTGAACGGATTTCCATTCCTGGTTGCTGGGAGCAAACCAGCCAGCAGTGAAGGGTTTATAGGATTTGCTGCTGCTTGTATTTGTGATAGACATCTCCTAGGAAAGGATTAGCTGCGGGGTCTGTTAGGATTAACTGAGGGGGTCCCGCGGCTGCCTGGCCTCCGAAGCCCAGCAGGAACAAAGAGTGTGCTGAGGATTTTGTCACTGCCTGAGTGCCCGGCTGCCGAGCTGTGCTGCGCCCCGGGGCAGCAGTGAGTCGGCACAGATGTGACCGCACGATGAAGAGGAGGAGGACCACGGCAAGCCCCTGCTGCCAGCCCACTGCATTTGGCTGTGTGCAGTGAAAGTGACCTTGGCAGGCTCAACCTGGTGTTCCTCCAGAATTTTCTGTGGGAATATGCTGTGTTTTCTTGCATTGCTGTGGCTGGCAAAACCAAAATAACATTACAGTGAGGTATGCATTCCCTCCCTTGGTTACAGAGGAAAATTTACTTTCAATCATTTGCTGTCAGTCTGAACTCTTGCCCAAAAAGTGTCTAGAAACGGGCAAAAAACATGCACTGTGAAGATGTACTGGAGGTTTCTTTTATGTGAGTGTCTATGTTTTTATTGTATCTCACCCAGGAGGCCCTTGAAGTGTATGGTGAACCTGAGATACAGCCTGTGGTGTCCTTATTATCTTTGTAGACAACTGAAAACCCTTTAGATGGGAAGCCAAGCCACATCATCAACAATCACCCTGAGAGCCCTGCCCCACACCAGAGGGTTCTGCTTTGGAGCTGCTTGTTCATGAAAAAGTAGAGACAAGGCCCTGGTGACTGTATTTAAATCAAACATTTCTGCCCATTCCAACTCATTCCTAGCCATGAGCAGAGCCTTTTCTCCAGGCTCACCTACCGAGTCTGAGCCTTGCTGCCACTGCTGTTTGATTATGGGGGAATGAAAGGAAATGATGCTCAGTGCTATTTCAGAAATCAAAGAACCTTTTTTAAAAGCAGCTGTAGGCAAGAGCATGTCAGCCAAAGAAGGCAATAAGTGGGAATCTGAGACCTGCAGGATTTTCTTCCAGCTCAGAATAAGGAGAGTGAGCAGCATAACTTTAAGGGTGTGATGTTCTTGCTGTTCTTTAGTGTCCTGATCTTAGCTTCACCCCAGTCTTCAGTGCAGCTGACTGGAAAGCTGGAGATTGTTACGCATGGCCATTCTAGCAGTGTTTCCAGGGAAAATGGTGAGTCACAGATTATGGAGCAGTACTGGGCTGCGTGCAAGTGCAACAAGCAATGCAGTACTCTCTGCAAAGTTAGGAGAAGCAGAAACCCAAGGGAGTGCAGAGGTGGGGATTTATTTCAGAACTGGTTGGCTATTAAAGCAATCAGAAGTTGGGGGGTGAAAGGCTTCCTTTGCTGCTTGGACAGATAGGGAAATGAAGGTGGTCTAGTCAGTCAGAGAAAATGCTTGGCATGAGAGGGAAAGGAATGGTTAAGGTTACACAAGTGAAACATGACAGCCTTTGCTTTCATTTTCAAGTCAAATAGCTCAGAATTAGATCTTATCACTCAAGACTTGAATTAATCATGGGGCAAGTATTTTAACTGAAAGAAATAGATCAAATTATAAAGGCAAGCTGCTACCATGCTCAATGGAAACTCAAAAGAATGAGGAGGAATGAAGAGAGAGATGTGATTAAGATTAATAAAAATATCATCTGTGCCTTAGGGAATGTTGGTGTTCTCAAACACAAACTCCAAAGCCAAGAATATGGTGCTTTAGTTTTCCATCAAGACATCGGGCTGGGTAAAAGCTTGAATTCTTTCAGAGTGGACTAAGTCCTCCAAGATGAAGAGGCTGAGCTGAGCTGCCCCCTCATTTGACTTTGTAGAAACTGTGGGTTATGACTATTGGGTGCATATCAGATAAACTCACTATTGATTTTATATTTCCAGCTAATTTCTTTCATTGATTCTAAATGTCTCCCCCATTAGACTCTCTTTTTTGCAGGTGTATGTATGTGGAATTGGAATCAGTCACTAACTTTGTAGAAACTCAACATTCTCTTCATTATTTTGGGTTATTTGAATCTAAGACTTTGTCCTGTGAATGAGTACATTTTTAATCTGTCCATCAACTCAGTGACAAGGGCCTTTCCTTTTGTTTCTGTTGGACAAGCCCCATCCAAGGTAAAAGCTGTGAGCTTTCAGCAGTCCTAGACAAAATTTTTTAGAGGATGTTTTCTGATACCTTTTCAGAAGGCAGCAAAAAGAATCAGAGATCCTTCTCCCTTTATGAATACACAGATGTAAAGCTGAGGCAAACTCAAAAATCTCCAAATTGCATTTGACATTAAATTTGTTTCTAATTGTTTAATAATTTTTTAAACTGATTACAAGCCAGGGTCTGCTTTTGAACTCTTCATAGATTTTTAAATATATATTAAAATTCTGTATGTATATAACAAAAGTCTGTATGTAATAAAAATATACATAATAAAAAATCCACTTGTATGAATCTGGCTAAGAAACCCTATATTAAGGTTGAAGAAGATCAGTGGGATAATAAATGATAAATTCTAAAAGTGTTGATCATTTGATGACTTTGGGAGTGATTTTAACAAATTTTCACAGGAGTAAAAAAGTTGTTCTGCAGATAGCAGCTGATTGTGTTAATCTATTGTAAATATTGAACCTCTGGAAATTATAGGTGGAGATTTTTCTGTTAGCTTTTGTAATAACTTAAACACTGGTCCCTGATAAATGCTGTACCAATAGACTGGATTTGTTTTTTGATCTCTGCAAGCGCTGAACAAAAGCGTTGAATGGTGAAGTGAAGCAGTGAATACCAGCACTCATGTCAGGGCTTTCAAGTCGCACAACCCAGGCTCCTGCGTGCTGTGCTGAGCTGTGCTTTGCCTCCCCTGGCCCTGGATAGAGGCTGCTCCGATCCCGCAGCGCTGGGAGGCTGGGAATGGATCCTGCAGGCTGATGCTTCCATAGCCGGGGGCAGCAAGCACTGACTCGGTGCTGAGGATTCTCCTAACAGGAGTTAGGACCATCAGGACATGTCAGGTTAGGCACATCCCGGGGCTGTGCAGTACGGAGCAGATAGGTGGATGCTGGAAAATGGGTGTTCTAAAGTGAGATACAACAGGCAGCAGGATGCACATCCCAATACTCTCCAGTACTCTCCTTATTGCCCTCACAGGCGCAGATCTAAACCACTATGACCACACTGTTTGAGGACAAACATGATGGCTTCTGAGGGATTTATATCACTAAGAAAGTTTTCCTTAAATACTGAGCACCCCTCACTGTAAGAAGGTAGTGGAATTATATCAGGAAACTGGAAGCAGTGGAATACTTCTTGTTCAGTAGCCTTTAATAATATTTAAATTTCCCTATTCCAGGAAATTCTGGAATTACAGCAGGTTCTTTCTGCCTTTTTTCCCCAGCAGAGGTCCAGGGTGCCAGCAGAACAGCTCTAGAAGGGAGCTCAATAACTGCACCGTGTCACTCAATGAATTCTCTTCTTGCCAGAGCAATTACAGACACCATCCATCCCTCTTCCAGGCTTTGGGAGGCAGAGTCACCAAAGTAGCATCATTTCAATTGCCATGTCAGCCTTCCAATGGTTAAAAGCATGGGTGTGCAGGCAAGTCTGGTATTTAGCACCGTTTCATGAAATTCTTTTACACAGTTGTGTCATGCAACCATTTCACACCCTAAAAATAAACCCAACTGGTTCTAAAGCAAGTCCTTTGACCCACTGTGGGATTGGTCACCAGTTTATGACTGCTGAGAGGTGGTTTCTAATGTTTGGCCAAAGCTCCCTGTTGTTGATAGTTCTTAAAGGCCTCTGGGAAGAGAAAGATTTTCCAACCCAGTCTGTCTGTCCTGGTTTCCCAGGGCAAGGCCCCTCACTGCCTGCCACTGTGGGCCAGCACTCCCACAGCTGGGGAGGCTGAAGTTGCTCAGAAGATGCTGGAAGAACTCCAGTGCTAGAATGATGCCTGGTCCAGCAGCACCTCTGGGACTGCTCTTAGCCCAATTTTGCAATCTAGAAGCTGAGACAGAAAGGGAAGAGGCTCAGAAGAGGTCTCCACTTTTGGTACCCTAAATGGTGCTCCCCCAGCTTGAGATGCTGGGGTAGGAGTTACCTGCTCTTGCTGGGGGTCAGCAGAGCTGGGTCAGCCTTCACACAGTGTCTGGGCTCCATATGAGCCTGGAGGAGCCACGTTCCTGTGGCAGCTCTCCCTGGGACTGTCCCCAGCCCTGCTTTCCCTGAGGTTGCCACCACTGTCGAGTACACACAGGTCACCTTGACCTTGGCCAGTCTCTGACACACAAAGGCCACAAGAAATGATGGCCAGTAACAAAAAACCCATCTGCTCCCACACTCATCTTGCTCCCATGATCTGTGGTTGCTGCTGTCTCCTTGGTCTTGTGCCAGCAGGAGACATGGAGGCTGGCTCTGTTAAATTCTTCTTTGGAGATGGGAGAGGAAACAGAGCCTGTTTGTGTTCCTCTGTGCTCAGTGCTCTGTGACCCAGGCAGCCTCTTCCCTCTGCTTCCAGTGCACTTGCAGCCTCCCAGCTGCAGCACAGTGTGTGAGCCCCTTGCTGCCTGTGTCCCACCTGGTACTTCAGCTCCATTCCCTGCCCACCACATCACCTGGGGCATCTTCTGGGGCCATGACAGTGAATGAGTTCAAAGAGCAGTCTGCTCTCATGCACAGAGTTTGCCTTTGATTCATTCTGAAGATGTATTACAAGACTTTTTGGCACTGCTAACATCAGTGGAGTTCTGCAGAAACATCTGTCACTTTCCTGCTCTCAGTGCCTTATGCCCTTGCACAAGCTTGTCCATGGGCATCGTGTTGGTGGCTGGATGCTCTGTGGTCTCACCCTCTCTGTTTGTGCAGCTGAGCTGTCCCCCAGTGTTGTGGACAGGGTGACACAGCCAGGACACTCAGCAGGACTGGGTTTGGACACAGTCCTGCAGCACTAAGTAAGGAGAGAAGAGCATCTCCAGTGAGGACCTACGGCAGATCTCCCCCAGACCATCTCCTTTCCCTCAAACCCGTGTGGGACTTTGGTGTGAAAAGTCACCATAAGGCAGAGGGACCAGTGCCCTCCTGATTGCCCATCCCTGAAGATACGACTTTGCACAGCAACACCTCCCCACTTCAGGCAAATTCCCCTGACTCTTTCCCTGTTTCTGACAAGCCAAGGGTCTCTTCTTTGCAGGAGCCCTATTGGAATTCCAGTCTTCCCCCTGGAAAATGTCTCCTTAGAGCTGTCCTCACTCTGTCCCTCTCCAATGGCTTGCCCAGCTTTATCTCATAACCAGCTAGGGCCAGCCAGCATCTGGGTGTGCTGGTCCTAACAAGATAGAAATCCTGAACAGCTCTGTTTCTTCACCTCTGTAATTTTATGGTCATTTCATGACCATTCTCCAGCCTTTAATGTATTTTGATGTATCCTGTATGCTTGCAATTTTCCCCCACATCTCCATAGGATAATTCTAAGTGTATATTAACATAAGAGCTTCCAAACATGTTTGAAAGGCTTGTTTGTCCCTCTGCAAAGGGAAATCCTCCCCCTCCCTGACGTATCCATTTATCGTTCCAGAGATTTATTCTTCAAGCAAGCCCTTTTCTGGCATTGTTCCTTTTTTGTTTATTAGCTATTCCTGACTTTCTGTTGAACCGGAGGTAGGAAAATTGGCAAAACACGTGGAAAAGGCTTTCCCTGTGGGACAATAACACAAGACAAGGCAGGGTAAGAGAGACATTTAATTAGTACTTTTAACAGATGTTAATCATAAATGAAGGGGTATAATTCATTTGCATGTACCAGTGCCTTTGGATGATGAATTAAAGGGAAAGTTTTGGCACTGCTTTTATACTGGTGTGCCCTCCAGTCAGACCAAATGTGCATATGGATAAAGCTCACCAAACACCATTAGAAGAAAGCATTAAAAAAATTTCTCCAAAATATCCCTAAATAAATAAGTATATATATTCATTTATGTGGTTTTCCAAAGACCTGGCTTTCCATCTTGCTTTCTAGAAAATCACTTCTTATGTTTTCCCTGTTTGATCTCCAAAGTAAAGCCCTTCCCCTTTACTGAGACAAGAAGTGCAGTCAATAGGTGCTTGGCTGTGGTCCTGCTCCATGCAGAAACATTCAAACAGCCCAGAGATTGATTTGGCCCCTAGAAATTTTACTATAACTAAATATTTGTGAACATTTATGTGACATCTTTGATCTGCCATAGATATATAAATACCAGGAATATGGTCTGAAATCAGTCTGGATGAACAGGCTGAGGCACATCTCCAATATACACTGAGTTTGTACTCCAGCAGATGAGTTGTATAATGCCAACCTGGATGTTGCTGACAAAGCCAACCACCTGCTCTTTTAATTTGTGAAAGGAGGGCCCTCTGGATAGATGCTCATTTTATGAAGACTCAGTAATTCTTGTCATGCAAAGTTTTTATAGTTTTTTTGAAAATGCAGAACCCAGGACATATTTCAAAGCACTCAGGAGACCTGATCCAGCTTATGCTTTGCTCTGAGTCTTGCTGGGAATCACAGAGCAGATATTGTCTGCAGCTGTCCCCACTTCCTGGGAACACGTGGCCAGATGAGCCTTCCTACCGGGTAAAATAATGAATTCTTCTTTTCCTTGCCATATTTTTAGTGAGTCCTTCCTTTCATAGATGTAAAATCCAAGAATTCCAGGAAAATCTCAACACATGTAGGTCTGAGTTTAAGAGAAGCCTCCATGGGAATGGGAGGTCAGGATGGCATATTGCCAACCCCATCACCCTATCCTGAGGAGCTGCACTTGAACAGATGAGCTGCTTGGGGCTGAGGTCTCTTTCTTTCTCTTGAACTAGAAAAATTCTTTCTTCTCTGTGAGAAAAAATTCTTTTGAATGAACCCTCCCCTCTTTTTTTCTTTGTGTTTGTTACAAAGACAGTAACTGTTCTCACAAGCAGTTCCACAGTCACGGGTTTGGGTGTACATAGAGGCTGCAAAAAGATTCAGAGGGAAAAGAGGCAAAAGTACAAGCTGCATTGGAAAATATTTCCATATTTGTGCAATAGGATTGGAAGAACGAGGCACCTCCATGCTTCACAGCTGAAGGGTAAGTTGCTTATCTGCAAAACGTTCTCCCTTCCACTGCCAGAAAGCTCTTGAGCCATTGTATGCTCCTGAGATTTCCAGGGAATGCTACTGCATGTAATGGTGCTGGACTCAGCGCTGCTGGCTTCTCCTTGCCCTGCTGCTCTGGGCAAGTAATTGGTGCAGTAAACTCTATGATGCTTAAAACTCCTCCAAGGCATTGTGTTGATCATTTTTCTTCCCAAGATTACTTTAATCCCCATTGGTGTTGCAGTCCAGCTCAGAGTGTATCCCTACGGTTAAAATTAGGAGGCAGAAAGGATTGCTGGCTGGAGGAAGAGGTGGCAGAAGCAACCATGGGCACAGAGAAATGCCTGCAGCAATGACTCAGTGGGAGGTGTGAGGACTTTGGTCTGTGTCCTCTGTCACAGGGACACATTCACAGGGCATAACCTGGCGTGCAGAGCCAGGGAATGGGCGAGGGGTGCAGCATTTCATTAGCTCCTGCTCAGCAAATCCACCCTGGGGTGCACTTGGGACTGCAAGACTTGCCTTTGCCCAGAAAGGAACTTGTCTGCGTCGGCCTCGGAGGGGGAGGTATCACAACACTCTGCGGGTGCAGAGGCTGCCCTCCGGTGACAAGGCTGTCACCCAGGGGCATCTGCTGCTGGGACCGGGGTGCTTGTGCCTGTTCCTTGTAAGTACTGAGGGAGAATGGAAAATAAAACGGGTTCTAATTGTGAAAAACAGGGACAAGGAAAAGGTTGTGCTCTTCAGGAGTTTAAAAACAGCTTGAGAAATTATGCTCGTGGAGGAGGGAGGAGGAGGGGGAGACATCTGTGCTTGTTTATTCATTCATATTTCTATTGGCCTTTATTATATTTAGACCATGCTAGATGATGACACTGGAAGTGTTTTATGTTTAGTGATGGTCTGGAGAGCAGGAATGCTCTATGGCAGCCTGTGCAGCACCTCTTGGCCCATATTCCATTGCACACATTGGATGCTGTTGATGCAGCTCACAGTGCACTGTCATCTGATGGAGATGTAAACTCAGATCTTTTCTGCTCAGTTGTTTTCTTTAGTTTCTTTCACTAGCAGGCTGTTATCAGGCAGGAGCAGAGGGAAATCAAACATCATTAAGCACTGCAGGACCTCTGCCCTTCTCAAGCTTACACAGAGGAGTTCTTAATTTCTTTGACAGTTAAATAGAAGAAAACAAAACACAATGTTTCTTATATTTCTAAACAGTCACTGCAATGAAAAAGGTTCAATTCTGAAATAAAGGGATTAATCTTAGAGCTAGTGTTTGAAAAACAATGGGGTGTGTGTTTGATATTTGGAAAAATACTTAGCTGGAACGTTGTTATAGCCATTTTGGGTGCCTTTATATCTTACAGAGAGGCATAAAACCACAGCCAGCATATTGCTTCTTAGAAAGCCTATCAAAGACATCGGGCGTACAGTGTATGTTCTGTACATTGTACATTACAGCTCTGTAAACTGCTGTAATATAACTTTCTGTAACAGTAGTGTTCAACCATCACTTTGTCTTAACCTGCTTTCCTTTTTCCCTGGTCTGATGGGAGAATTCTGTGAATGAAGGGAGAGGATGGGAACAAAGCTGGTGGTCCCTGCAGCTTCTGTCTGTGTCAGCTGTTGTTAGATGGGAACTAGATAAATTGGTCTCTCCTGAATTGTGAAAATATAATTTTCTTTTTGTTATGTCCTGTCCTGATGAATTCTGTGGGGTTTTCCCCACAAAGAACTCACTCTGGTGTTTATTCTGGTGAGAATTCCTTGGGCCGAGGATTGATCAGAAGCCTTAAATACACACCTCTCAGCTTTTCTGGGATGAGGGCTGGCTCTGAAATCCCTTTGGTGTCTGACAGGCATTCTGCAGGACCCATCCCCAGATAAAATACCCATATGCAGGACAGATCTGGAGACCTTTTGCACTTTATCACATCCTCTCTTACCCTCTCAGAGCATTTCTCATGCAGGGTCTCAGTGCTGTCATTAAATCATTCTCTGTGCCCAACACCTGCTATCCTGAGTCTGTGTAGGATTATGTAAGCAGGGATATGTACCTTGGAATGCTGCCTGTGCTCTGGTGTGACACAACAGCCCCAGCAGAGCTGTGCTTTCTCCTGCAACATCAGCAAAGAGGATGTGCCCTGGCCTAAAGCAGATGCCCTGGGGGAAGTGGATTAGTGGCTATTGAGATTTGTCCATCCATTCAGCTCCCAGTTCCCTTATCTCTCACATTTGTCTCCCTACTGGCTTTTCCATTTCCTCATAACTCCATTCCTGGAGAAGGGCGGAACGGAAATACTCCATTAAACTTGTCTCTACTGATTTCCATTTCCACAGTACATATGATAACGGGCACAGGCACGCCAGGCTCCTCCTGGGTGTCAATACCACAAAATAAATCTTTGCTTTATTCAATTAGAACAAACCTAGGCTGCCAGATACCATCACAAACTCCCACATCAGCAAGGACTGAACCTGGCCAGAGGAACTTCTGATCAAGAATTCAGATTTTCTAGGGTGTGGAAAAGTCAGTATGTTGGATCAGATTCACTGGCTGGCTGCTGTGACAGTCCTGGGAGTCCTGGAGCAAGGTAGGGACCATTGGATGCATGTGCTCAAATACTGGCTAGATCAATCTACTGTAACTCCACTGATTTTCATTTGCTTTCATATTTAGTGTCTCCTGTTCACTGGCACTTCACTGATTTTCAGACAGTGAACTGATTTTGTCTGAGTTCTGGAGAACATTCAACCAAATGAGGGCATGGGAAGCCCTTTCTCTGAACTGACTTACCCCTTCCATTCAAAATTTTTTGGTAGATCTTTCCCTCTACAAACGTAGAATTTCCCTCTTTGGGTTTACAGCAGCTCCTGAAGTGCATGTAGATGTGAGCATACAAAGAGCTGTGTGGTGTGAAAAGGTGGAAGGATGGGCTGTAGTGGGTCACATGGAACATCTGGGTCCACGTTGCATGACAATTTAATTCAGTGTCTGGTTTTAGCTTATCTGTGGCATCAATTCCATCCCTACAGAGATATCAGAATTTATAAGGGAAAAAAAATTACATTAATTAAAAAAATATGGAAGTTGTCTGTAATAAAATTAATCTGAATTGTGTAACAATTTTACCATGTGCTGATTATGCAAGAAAGCAGATAACGCTGGTAGTATGTGACTGTGTATTCCTTGCTTCACTATAGCTCTGGGTCATTCCTTTTCCTTATCTAAAAGGTACCTGGGATTTTATTCTAGCTTTCTCTCCTGTGTGGGGAGGTAGGGTTAGGAGGAGACTGCAGATCTTTTTCCCCAGCCTTTGGGCAGCTCCTGACCACTGTGCCCTGCCATAGGACTGACCACTGCTACTTTTCTCTCTTTTGCTGCAGCTTACTTCTTCCTCCAGGTGATCTATGCTAGGAGGTTGTTTGGCATTTCACCTCCAAAGATCTCAGGCCCTCCTGAATTTGAAAGGATCTTTCGAGCACAGTAAGAAACTCCTCTTATCTGATGTTTGTCAGATCTCACTTAACCGCGACTGCCTTGCCCCTGCTTTGCTACTCCTTTCCTGGAACTGTAATTAAGCAATTACCTCCCTCGAGGTTAATTAACGGGTTGAAGAGTCAACATCAGGATTGGGTTGGCTCTTGAGTCCTAAACCAGCTGTTGCTGATATAAACCACACAGGAATCTCTGCTGTACAGTGAAAGGCTCCTAAAGACACAATCCTTGGCCTTAGACTGGTTTTATCCAAGCAGTGTCCAAACCTCAGACAGCTTCAGCACTGCTCTGAGTCTCACCCATGGGGAAGGACAAGTTCCTGGAGAGATCTCAGCTGGAGCTGGGATGAGGATAATCCAGCATCTCTGCTGAGACTTCTGCACTAGGGCTGCAGTGGGGAGGGAGGAGCTTCCAGTTGTGTTGTGGCTGACCCCTGGAAAAAAGCAACTGAGTAGCTGGAGCTGGATCCCCTCAGCCATCCCCTTCTTTGCTCTTTCACTAGCCTAGGCTCAGCTTCATCCAGCATCTTTTGTGCTACTGTACCTTTGGGAGGGCAGGGCATGGCATAAAAGCAATCCCAACAGTTATGTGCTCCCTCCAACTCCTGCACAAAGCCCAGGCTGCTCTGGTACTGTCTACTTGAGCACTTGGGAAGGAGCAGTGGGAGTGGCTCATGGAGCCTTTCTGTGCACACTCTGACCTGGGAATCTTTTACTTAATTTCTTGTACCCTGGAGACCCTGTTCTTTCCACTGTTTAATTTCTGTGAATAAAGCTGGGACAGAAACTGCAGGAAAAGGAGCAAGCCTGGAGGTTTTTTATGACAACATCAGTTCTAAAAAGCAAAAGCCTCCAGGATCCAGAAACTGCTAGGGGAAGCAAAAGAGGAAGAGTTTCCTTCCTTTCCTCAGTTTATGACCTTTCTCTTTCCTGCCAGAGTGAACTCCTCTGAGTATTTTCCCATCTTTCTGGCACTTCTGTGGCAGGCTGGACTCTTCTTCCACCAAGGTGAGAATATCCCATTACCTGGTTTGTCACTGGATCTGTTCCCCTGCGTGCTGCCTCAGTTCTCAGGTCCTGCTCAACTTCTGAACAGCAAATCAAGCAGTAATTCTGTCTCTGATGGGAGGGTAGAGCCAGAGGGCAGAGTCTTTATTCCTTCACTTTGGGCTACTTCCTTGGTTCCAAGTAGCTCAGAAAAGCCTTTGGAGATGGTCACTGTGATCTTCTAAACACAGGTTTGGCTGCAGCATTGGGGGTGCTCTATCTCTACGCCCGCTATTGCTACTTTGTGGGATACAAGGCATCATCCTCAGAAAGGTAAACACACTCACACACACTCCTGCATGTTCTCACACACAGTTACACACTCTTGCACACTCTTTTACAGATATTCTTTCAGACTTACTCGCCCTTGCACACTCTTACATGCTCAGACACACTTGGACACACACAGAGAGCTTCACACACACACTCAGTTACACACTCGCACACAGCAGCACTCAGGGGTACACACAGTAGCCCCTGAGGGTTGTATTTGGGAACATAATGTGCTTTGGGAAAGCTCAAGACTCTTGTGTGCTCTGGGGCTCCTGCATGACTCAGCCTTGTCTCTGAAGCATAACATGAATATGGATACAGGGCTGGGCCAGCAACACTGGGCAATTCTGGAGCTGCCCCCTTGGGTGGGTGTGTTTTCTCCCTTGAGGTGGAGGCAGGGCAGGGGGCAGGCGACAGCCAGGGGCTGCCTTTGCACCCATTCTGCAGCGAGGAAGGGGCTGTTCCCAGGCGGGAAGCTCGGTGCCAGCAGCTGCCTCTCTCCCACCAGACTTGCCCCGATATACCTCAGCGCTGGAGTCCTCTGGATTCTCATTGCAGTGTCAGCCCTGGGCATCCTGCATTTCTTCCTCTCTCACTATGTGGGGCTGAATGTCATCCAGCTTCTCACAGCATGACCCACTCCTCTGTGCTTCATCACTGTCCTCATCTTCCAAATCCTGCTCCCTCCTGCCCGCCTTCACAGACTGACTGCAAATCAACAGCCCTCAATGAGAAATCCACCCTCACCCGAGCTTTTAACACCTCCTTCCTCACTGTCCAGCACCGGCAGGAACTGCTGAGCTGTTTGGGAGATATTTTTCCCCCATGGCACTTTGTGTGTCAAGTGTTCCACATCTGGCAGCTCCATCGTGTCTGATGCGGAACAACAATCCCAAACAAAGACATACAAAAGCAAACTCTCCTCAGTCTGAGTTTCCCAGTGAGCTGCCAAAGGGAAGGGCTGTATATTCCCCATTCTCCAGTGGCTCTGCCCTCAGCCCAGAAACAGAACACGGATTCATGCCAGTTTTCCAAGGCCCACACCTAAGAAAGGCATTTGTTTGGAACCAGATGTGGGCTGAGATGTAACAGAAGAGGTGAGGGATAAACTGGAGCAGCCGCCAACATGTTGTGCAAAAAGTCTGTTGGTGCCCTCATGCTGGCTATCAGCCACTGCTGTAAATTGGGCTGTGCAAATTCATCACCACTGCTGCAAACACATCACCACTGCTGCATGTGCCACTTTGAACTTGGCCCAGTGACAACAGGCACAAATAAAAGGTCACTGAACTTGTTATCCTGGGTGTCTCTTTGTGAGTCTGTAGCTAGCAGAGAACAGAAACACGAGTGTGTGTGTGTGTGTGTGTGCAAGGTGTCTGTCTTTGCTTCCCCTATATGCAGTCCAGTGAAACCTGTAACCCTGTGTGCCATGGGAGAAGAGCTCTGAGGAGGGAGAACCTGATTTTTGGAGATGTTGAGCTCATGGATTAGGTGCTGAGCCACTCAGCACTGAAAAGTTGTTTATCCAGTGCTCAGGTCCCTCCTGCATCAAGAGGGGTTGGATTTTCATGAGTTCAGTGTTTACAATACTGACACTTTTGGCCAAAGGTGCCACAGCTCAGGAAATGCCAGCAGTGCTCTATGTGTCATCATGGGGGATATTCACACCAAACCCAGAGACTGAAAATGATTGCATGAGCACGATGCCAGTCCAACCACATTGTAAAGCCCGTTGCTCTCCCCTCCTTTTCCCAGCACTAGGCATATCTGGACTATAAGAACAAAAGGCAGGGGCTTTTTGGAGGAAATGATTAATTTTTCACATTGTTTCTTTTCCTTCCATGCATTTTAAATTGTCTTCTCCAGCAAAGCCCCCAGTCCATTTCCCTTTCAGGCTCTCCTGCCTTGGAGTCCTGCTGCTGCATTGAAACTGGCAAATGCTGCAGGGAAAGGCTTAAAGCCAAACAAAAATAACTGTACAACACTTGTCTCTGCAAACTTTTCAGTGCAGCAGGGCCCCATCCTCACCAGAATCCTCAGGTGTTACAGCAAGATAAACAATAATTTTTTCTCCCAGCATCTTTCGTGACATATTTCAGAAAAGTCTGAGCATAGTTTAACCCTGACTGTGCCTTAGCAAGGTCAGGGAGGAACAGATTTCATGGTGAGATTTCACTTAGCCTTTGCATTAACAGGTCCTACCATCTCCTGAAGTTGTCCTCCAGTCCTCACCTTTTTACCAGTATAACCCATCACCTCCCAGAGAGTTAATGCAGAAAGATCAGCCCCAGCTGCTGGTGCAGGTCCTGACTCTGCGTCAAAACTCTGCTTTCTGGGGTTAGTCCAAGTGGGTGCTCACTGGTTCTGCAGACACAATCTCTATCTTTTATCTTACCAACAGTTTTCTAAGCCCACTGTGTCAGCCTGGAGCCACTGCCCACCTCAGCCCCGCTTGTGTCTGCTCTGTGTGTGACAGGGCCGCAGGATGACTCAGAGGAGGAAAATTAATGATTCAGCAGTGAGATTGTAGCCGACTTCTCCCCTTGGATGCACAGAAGACCATTAAAAATCCTGGCACGGTGCAGTCAGGCTTTGGCCTTGGTGGCTGGCATCACCAGTTCTGCCACAGAAAATCTGTCGGGCACATCATCAGTCCTTCAAACCACTGTCAGAGGGGCCATTTCAGGTGCCCCGAGCAGAAGGGAAGCTGCTCCACTCTGCCAGGGCTGCTGTCATTGCTCTTCTGCTTCATCAGTCAAAGAAAACCACTTTACATCGATCGATGGTTCAAGCACTCGATGGTTTTGGGATTTACTCAATTCACAATGCTGCTGCCCGGCACGCTGTGCTGGTGCTGTATGGCACAGTTTGCCCATTTGAACCTGCTGCAGAAGTGCTGAGGGGCTGCAGGACTGGCACAGGGTGTGCTGGGGGCCTGCCCCAGCCACTCCGGGTCACCGTCCCGCAGGTGCGAGAGCCACCCCGTGAGCATCAGCTTAAAGGCGATCCAGCCGCCAGCGGCATTGCTGCGCTCCCGGGGGCTCTGGTCCAGCGCTGAGAGGGAGCGTCCCACCTCTGCCCCCCTACAGGGGCCAGGCCCACGCCGTAAGCCCCGCTCCCGTCGGGATTCGTGTCTCTATTTCCCCCGAGACGCTGTCCCCCGAGATGCTGTTCCCGCTCCTCCCGGGATTTGTGTCCGCTCGGGCAGCCCCGGCCCCCGCCGCTTCTCCTCGGCGCCGGGAGAGGGCGCTGGCGCCCCGCTGCTGAGCGGGGGCGGGCCCGGGGATCCGAGGGCTGGGGGACAGCGGGGCCCGGGGGTCCGAGGGCACCGACCACCGACGGCTCCGGGCCCGCCGCCTGTGCCCCAGCAGCGCTGGCTGCACCCCGAGACGTCCCCGGGGCAGCGCTCGGAGGGCAGCCGGCACAGCCTCGGCCGCTGGCGCTCATCCATGAATCCGCCTGCTTCCAGTCTGATCCGTGCTGGGCCAGGCTCTGGCTTTAAGGTATTGGGTAGGCGAGTCTTGGAGCCTCGCAGGAATCTCCTGGGAACGCTTACGACAGACATAAAGCAGAGCGCTCTGCGGACTCCAGAGCTCCTTCCTGCTTCTCCCCCTTACGGCCGCCAATTCATTGCCAGCAGTGGGGAGAAAAAAACCTTTGGCGTGCGGTATTTGGAATCAAATCCATTCTGATAGTGCCACGGGCTCCCAGAATAAGCCGGATGGGAGGCCAGCAGAGAGCAAAGGAAAGCCGCAGAACCAGAGAGAACTTTTTTATCACAAGAGGTACAGAGGCTGAACTTGTAAACAAGCCTCTGTCGCCGGCGGGGCGGGTTCCACGCGAGTGGCGGTGGAAGAGCAGAGCTCTGTCCCCGGACAGAGCAGCTGTCCCCGCCGCAGGCACCGCCGGCACGCAGGTGTTGCCACCGCCGCATTCCCAAGATCCCAGCCAGGTTCCTGCAAGACTTTTGGATCACGGTGCAGAAGTTTATAGCCTATTATCTTGAAAACTTCAAGGGCACCCACGTGTACTTCCCTATCCGTGACCTGCTGGCCCGTGCCGGATACGGGCACGGGTAGGTCTGGTGCGGGCAGCGGCGGCTTAACAAGTGGCCACCAGACTGAAATATTGTGCCCTGGCATGAGGAAGAACAGCACCGGTGCCCCCAAGCTCACGGAAGAGCACCCGAGTCCCCCCGCAGCACGGCTTGGTGGGACGGATGGAGGATATCCCTGAATTTCCCTGGGAAGCAGGGCTGCTAACTTTCTTTGGGGGAGCGTTTGGGAGGAAAGCTCCCGTGGGGCCGTGAAAGGAGGGTGCAGCTGGTGGCCCCGGCTTTGTGGCACTGGCATGTCAAGCAGGTTTCCATAGCACCAGCATCCATAACACGGGGCCAAGGGGAGCGAGAGAAGTAGGTCAGACAGGGCTAACAATACCCAGACGTGTCTATCTGTGGCTCAGCCTGATCCAGGAAAGGGGTGAAACGGAGAAGAATGGGAGAGGGAATGAAAAAAAACAACAAAAAACCCAAAAAAATCCACTCCAAACTATCCACAGTCTGAGCAATGCATTTCTTTCCCTCAGAAAAATCAGGTCCTTTTAAAGCCACCTTTGTGTATCAGCGCTGAGCAACCGAGACCAGCACCCACCTCCTGCCCATCTGACAACAGGCTACAAGGGAATTCAAATGCTAATTTGGAGCCAGACTTCTCAATGGGCCTTTATTTCTGCAGCAGCACCAAGATCAGAGCTTTCCGGAGCCAGCCGGCAGGAGCTGTGAGGATGCAGTCTCCAGAGCAGGACTGTGGGACACTTCCCTTTTCCCCTCACCGTCACTTTGTTACCCCTTATCTTAATTTTACTTGTTTACGTGCAAATGACTTCAAGAGCATGGAAAAAGAAAGGCGGGCACACGGAGTTGTGTGAGTGAAATGCCCCCGCTAGTGACCCATTTTATGTGCTGAGTCTGCAGAGGCCTCGCTGTCGTTGTCACAGCATTTTGGGGGTTGCCTGCTTTGCAGTACGGTCATTTTGAGCTGAGTCCATCAATGCTGAAAGTAGAAAACATTATGGGCAGTGAGATCCAGAATCCTCTTGATGCGAGCAAACACATGGGCACACAGATCTGCTGGGAGTGTAACAGAGCAAGGCCAAGGGAGGAGTGCTCTGCTCAGGGGGAATTGGAAAGTGTGGGTGCAAGAGCACAACCCTCACCGGAGAGGCTGAGATGGACTGGGGTGAAGAGCGTGACTGTGGCTGCCCTGTGGTTGAACACTGTGCTTGGCTTAAACTTCACCCCCACACCATCACAGAGGAGATGCAGCAGTGTATGCAGGCCTGTTTCAGACAGGCCAGTGAGAGCAGGTTTTTCACCTGCAGGCAAGTTCTCCCTCTACATTGAGGGAGAACAGTACAGGCCACAAGCCAGTGCAGTAAAAACCATTCCTGCAGCTGATTGCAGGGTAAAGTCTAAGCAAAACCAAAGCTATCTGCAACTTTGTATGTTAGCAGGTCAGGAGGCCAGGAAAATCCACACTCTAAAGTTACAATTTGCCTCATTCTTATCAATTTTCTACCTCCCAGCAATTACCACTTGCAAGAGAGCTCCAAGAATTGACCTTTCCTCAGGTAAACCACAGCAGTATATGTAAGATGGACAGGGCTTAAGATGGCCCTTTGTGAATGCCCTCCCTCCAAAGGAAAACTGATCACCTGCTGTGGAACATTAAGAGCATGCCGAGCTCCAGCCCCCACCAATGCTGTGCCAGACTCCGTGTTCAGGCACTAAAAGTTATGTAGGAAGAGCAAAGGGTCAGCACTCAGGAGGATGCACAGAGCTCTTCTGGAGTGAGAGAATAAAAGAAGATCTGTGCCTGAGCATGTGCCTTAGCTGTGTTGCTTTGATGTGGCACTGGTTGGCAAGAGAAAGCTGAGTGACCCCAAATTACTAAGGCAACATTGCCTGCAAGGGGTGAAAGTCAGGGTTCATAATTCCAGTGAGGTCGAAGCCAGTGAGCTGTTGTGGTTTCTGCTTCTGAGCCTGCAGCTGGTGAGCGACTAAAATAGGCTCCATTTCATTAATGCAGTTTGCCAGGATAACAAGGGCTCAGAAGTGCTGTCTGCCCCGATACAGTACCACAGCACACTCTCCCAACATTGGATAGTCACCCCCACTATCCACAGCTTTACAGCTCATTCTCCATTTGGGAGGGCACGAAAAAAATGCAGACAAGGCTCCTCGAAGGTATGAGAATGGCCACTTTCCCAGCTCTCTCCTGGCAGCACACAGATGAAGTGCCAAGGTGCTGTGAATGTTCTGCTTGAGTGAAGAAACCTTTCCCGGGAGCAGCCTGATGAGCTCAGCACGGCGCTGCTCAGCCAGATGGCTCCTGGACCAGAGCTGACTCATGGCCACAGAGCTCAGAGCAGAACAGGCAGGTACCTGCAGCCCGCCGTGGGAGACACCTCACCCCGGCTGCCCTGCACAATAAGAAATGGATAACAGCTCCAGCCCTAAAAACCAGATGTTCGGCCCACTGCTATAATTCTAATGCTGCAAAACTGAAACGGTGACAGGCATGGGCTCCACTGACAGAGAAACACCAGGCTGATGAACTCTCAGCCCAGCCCTGAAAGGGTGCAACCAACGAAGGAGCAGAACTCTTCATTCTCACGGTGGCAAAGGATGGTGAGCACAAGCTGTGGATAAGCTGATGGCACAAAGGGAAGGGTGATAGCTTCTAACTGCAGCAGTGCCTCAGAGAGAACAAGGGACTTGGGTATCTGCTTTCCCCTACAACAGTGTTTATCAACCTCCCCAACTGTTTTCCAGCTTGGCTTCTTAGTGAATTACAGCTTAGGAAAGCTGGGAAACATGAGCTACATCCAACCCACGCTGCAGACCACCATTTTCAGAGAAATGAATAAAGGTAAAAATGAAAGGTGAAAAGGAAGAAAGGTGGAGCATAGCCAAAAATCCTCTTAAATTGTCCAAAGCAAATATGGGAGGGAGACTGCACTGCTAAAGCTGTAAACTGGGAGCATTAGTGGGTGATGAACGTGGCCATGTTATCTAATATGGCAGAACACACATCATGCATTTTTAATAGCATTGTTTAGCTTCTATTTGTCACAGCATCACAGCTAGATGCTGTTTCAAAAAGCATGGGAAATAACAGAAATGTTATAATTGAATGGTAGGGCTATTGACTGGAGGTCACACACACACACAGGGAAACATAGAAAGCATCAGTAGCATAAGACTTCCATGTATTCCCTGTTTTCAGAGCTCACATGAAAGACAAGTCAGCTGCAGCAGTGTTTACTGAGAGTTAATCAGGTTTGCAGATTAACCTTAAGATCCTGAATTATAGGTGCTTATATGCAAACATTAGGGACATGCAACACACATAGCTGAGACATGAAAAATGAACTCTGTCATGGCAGCAGCAGAAGAAATGGATAACGGCCAAGGAGGAAAGGGAAGGCGCATACAGTGATGATGGACTGAGTTCTGTTGTCTCTTCAGAGCAGATATTAAAGTTCTGATCGATTCTCCCTGTAATGGCAAATGCTGATCCATGAAAGAATCGTTGGCAATTATTCTTTGCATTGCAACAATATCTCCAAAACCTACTCAGAAATGAGCATGTGCTTCACTCCCAGACACACAAAGTGCCTCCATATGCTTGGATGACTATGGAACCCTCTAACCAGAGCTGCAGATTTTCTCCATTATTTTCTTGCCCTGGAAAGAAGCGCAAGCAAGATAACTGAGGAAAAGGGCTGCTCTGTTAGCAGTAATCCCATTTGAATTGTTAATCATTTTTGCCTTTCAAACACTGCATATACATTAGCTAATCACAACTCTTCTGATAACTATTTATGTCTTTGCTTGTCCCTGCTGCTCACAGTCACGTTCTTCCCCTGCTAGTGGCTGTACCAAACTTACTGTGGGATATGTCAGAGGCAGGCTGAGTTTTTTGCCTAAGATTAGTAGCAGTTACATATTTGCAGAAAGAAGTCATATGACTTTATTCTAACACTGGAAGGATATCCAGAACTTCTTGTCAGTGTGAACACAGAATGATTTTAATTTTCTAAGAGATCTCTAAAGAGGTCTTACATCAGAATCCCATTTAACTAAATAAACATAAGATTAAGACAATATTAGGCAAATCAGACTTCATTTCTCACTGTAAATTAGATAGCAAGAGAACAGCCATTACAGCTCTCTTTAAAGCCATTTAATCACGTGGATCATGATGCATAAACAACAGAAAAGCCATTTTCTGTCCCTTTTCAGACGCAATAATGAGGACTAAAAATACCGATCAGGACTAATAAAATGACACATAGTAAACGTACCCCAGTGTGAGAATATTAATAAGCACTATAAAAAGCTAAAAATTATTATTATCTCGCCACTAGAAACGCTAAGGCCTCAACGGGGATTAGCAAAGGGATTTGCTTTACATTCACTAACACTGGGCCAGAAACAAAGCTTGGAGTCGATGCCACACCTCCACAGTCCTAAGGTCACCTCTTATCTGTTCAATGCCACCCCAAGGCTCCCTTGCAGCTATTTTAACCCGGAGCTGCTGCAGCTCATGATTCTTTGTGGAGACGGCCGGTCTGAGGCCGCAGAGGGCATGTGAGGAGCGGCCATTCCCAGCACCCACCCGGGGATTCCGGGCGCAGCTGCAGCTCAGGAGCCTCCTGCGCCAAACCCAAACAGCCCCAGCAGAGCCTCAGCGGGGCCTGCTCGCGTCGGGCCGCGCTCCCCACGCCCGGGGGCCGCGCTCCCCACGCCCGGGG
>VZTB01005877.1:0-20099 GCA_013397245.1 Thryothorus ludovicianus | reverse complement strand
GCCTGACCGGGACTAGGCGCTCTCCGGACAGCGGATCAGGCTCGGAGCCCTAGAACCAGCGCGGAGCCCCACCATGTGTGCGTGCGGGGAAGGGGCAGGGCGCGGGCCGGGGGCGGGAGGCGCCGTGTATGTGAGGCGGCAGCGCCCGAGGCACAGGAGGATCAGGGAGGGCCGGGGCACAGGCCAGGGGGGCCGCCGGGCGCTCTGAGGGGGTGCGGGTGGCGGCCGTGCTGAGCAGCGTCTCAAAGGGCCCGTTTTGGTCTTTCCAGCAACCACAGAAGCAGAGACTGAGCAGAGCCTCACCCCCAATGTGATGCTCAACACGGAGAGCAGCGAGGGATACGTGGTGAAAGTCCGGGGGCTGCCTTGGTCCTGCTCCACCGAGGAGGTGCAGAGGTTCTTCTCCGGTAAGTGGGGCTGTGGGGGAATAAGACGTGTGGGAGAGGGGCCAGGCTCTGCTCGGTTCTGGGTTCCTCCCAGGGACGCTGTGGCAGTGGGAGTGCTGTAGTGAGCAGCTGAAGGAGGCTTTCAGCAGCCAGTGCAGTTTTTAGTGCACTGTGCTTCAGCCAGAGCTGGTGTGCACAGCCGTGTTCATGCTAGCAGGAACTCAACACAAAGGGGCTTAGGCTGAGTTGCTGGGGTAGCCACAACTGCCTTTGATGCTTGAGAAACTAGGAGAGAGAGAAGGTTCCATTATAAAGAAAGTTCAGTCTTGCTTCAAAAGAAGCAAGAATTTTTAAGCTAAGTCAGTTTAGTTCTTGTATTGTCCCAGTGGACTCTTAAGTGTTTTGTGTGTATAATTCCCCAAATTATTAGCATTTTGCTGTAATAAGTAGTGATGATAAATACATGCTTTATGCAGTGACTGGAGCTTTTAAAACTTTCAAGAATTTGATATATTGGACTTGGTTCTGATTTAGTTTATTACATTTACACTGATTGTTATGATTCCTTATTTCATACTAATAAGAAAGTTAAAATCAAAAGCAGATAATATGTTCAATTTGTGGCATAAAAGTTTTGGAAATAGCTGATTTGCAGTTATCCTTGATACTGATCTGTAGGCTTGAGTAGAATGGTAACTTTAGTTAGTGACTTAGTTAATTTTAATTGGCCATTTTAAAGTTGTATCAAGAATGCTGCCAGTTTTGTTGTCTTGATATAATTGATACTCAGTGCATTTTTTGTTTTAGGCTCTCTGAAGCTTTGAAAGTAACACCATTCCTGTAATAATTAATGTGATTATGACATTCCTGTTTTATTTTCAGATTGCAAAATTCTGAACGGGGCTTTGGGTATCCGTTTCATCTATACCAGGGAGGGCAGACCGAGTGGAGAAGCATTTGCTGAACTTGAGTCAGAGGAGGATGTGAAATTGGCCCTGAAAAAAGACAGAGAAACAATGGGACACAGATATGTTGAAGGTTTGACTCAGTTGGTCTAGTAACTGACTACATTGTGTTTGTGCTTGATGGGTTTTTGGTTAATTGCTTTTTTTTGTCTCTTAAAAATGCATGTGAAAGGACAAATGGACTTGCATATCATGAGTTGACTAGTTTCAAGGCAGATGACTTTAAAAGCTCTTCCTTACTCCAGAATGCATTAATTCTAAGTGCCTTTTACAGTTTTCAAGTCAAACAACGTTGAAATGGATTGGGTTCTGAAGCATACTGGTCCCAACAGCCCTGATACAGCTAATGATGGTTTTGTACGTCTTAGAGGACTCCCATTTGGCTGTAGTAAAGAAGAAATTGTACAGTTTTTTTCAGGTATGTGGGATAAAAGTAGTAGCTGTAGCACTATTGGTTTATGCTAAAAAACCCCAACAAACCATACAAGCATGAATTGCCCAGTAGTACTTCCAACAGTATTATCATGGGTATTAAAATTAAATAAACCAATTTTTCACTAATTTTCTGGGCATAAGAATTCCTTTGGATCACTTCATAAAGTACTTGATAATTCAATAATTTAGGGAATGCCAAAAAGGTGCTCGAATTTATACTTGGTGGGACATGGTATTCCGAGTAAAGATTATAGAAGAGTGTCTTAATTTCCTCCCAGTTCACGTGGGAGGTTATTTCCACCCCCAGCCTTGGCTGATTGGCCCTGGTCAGTGAAGGATGTGGAACACCCTCAGCACTGGGCTCTGTGTGAGGTTCTCAGTGAGGGCCCATGACCTCTTCCCAACATAGAGCTAGTATTGAATGAAATGCAGAGAAAACCTGCTGACCTCTACCCAAGTACAGATTTGCAGATTTGCCCCTTTCTCTTCCTATGGGGAAAAAATACCCACCAGACCCTTGATGTTGCCTAGCTCAAAGTTTTTATGGATGAAGAGATAATGTCTTGTTTTGACTAATTTTTTACTTTTTTGCAGCTCTTTTATGTTTTACAAACTGCAATTAGACTATTAAAATGTCTAAATGAAATCTGTTGATTGTTTAGGATTTCACTTGTTATTATTTTCCAAATACTAGATTTCTAAATGTTTTGCTATAACAAGATATGATTGAGCTTGCTGTTTGCTTTAAAATACAGTAGAAACATTTCCAGTCTTACAATCTCAACTTGTTTTTTTTTTGTTTTCTGAATTGGTGATATATGAACAAGAGCAATTTCTAAGCATGTGCATTTTAAGGTGTATTTTTTTTTTTTTACATGGTGAAGTAATTCAAGCTTTATAAGTTGTTAATGTGCTTAATATACAAATGTGTCTCTTCTGTTCAGGAACTAATACTTAAAAATTACTTCATGATTTTTTTCTTAATTAAACACTTCTAAAGATTAAAAAAAAAACAACAAAAACAACAAAAGCAATACTGAAACTTGATGTTTGCATAAGACTAATTATTTTACCTGAGTGACTTCTAGTAAAATTACTTGTTCTATATAAAGCTGTTTAACTTGCTGTGTTTGAATTTAAGTTCTCTTAAAAAGTGCATCTTAAATACTTTCACAGAATTGACGAGGTTTGTAATAATGTGTGACGTTCTTAACTCACTCTGCATTAGATGCCTTCTCTGAGGGGCTGTCCCTGACCCTCAGAGCATTTCTGAGCTCTGCAGGGTGGGTTAAGAACCTGAACTGAATGGTATGTGATCGTGGAGCTCTTTGTTGACGTGCCTTTTTTATTCTGGTGTTCTAGAATCAACATACCATTCGCTTAAAAGTGTTTAAATTCTGGTGTTTTTAAAGCTATAAGAAAAAACTCATGACTGGGCTTGTGATGTTAATATTGCCCCCCTACTGGGGTTATTTGTCCTTGGGTTGAAGGGTTGGAAATCGTGCCAAATGGGATAACATTGCCGGTGGACTTCCAGGGGAGGAGTACGGGGGAGGCCTTCGTGCAGTTTGCTTCACAGGAAATAGCTGAAAAGGCTCTAAAGAAACACAAGGAAAGAATAGGGCACAGGTGGGGATGGATGGTTGGTTGGCTCTGTCACTTTTCTTATGGTAAACAATTAAATCCATATTCTCTCTTCTGAAAAAGTGTTAACACTCAAATCAAAATAGTATTTTGGTCTCTAACTTGGTGATGAGTAAAGGCATTGATTGCTACAGTGTGTGTGGCATAGACTGCTTAGATCTACCTAAAAATACAAGACAAAATTGGGCTAAACTAAAATATGCTTTGGAAAATGAGTAATAACAGGCATTAAAAACTATAGCTTGGAAATTACAAAGTTGAGAGACTATGGCTTTAACTTCTCAAATAGCACCAATTCTGCCTCTAGCTCTAAAGACATGCACAGTATTCTTACTACCATAAGAAAATGTGATACTTTCTAAACTTGTTTTATAAGTTGAAATGTAACAAATTTACTTACTTGTATTAATCTTCAATGTAATAAGCATAGCTTTCAAGAAATTGTCACAAAGGGTTTTTATTCAATTTTACTTGTGACTATTTTTCATTGAAGCATGCACCTTTTGCCTACGCTGAATCACTGAAGCATAGGCTGGGTTCAATAGTACGTGCAGAGCTTTGTGTGGCTTACTGATGGGTTAAACTCTCGGTGGAGATCGGGTTTTTAACCCTCTGTTTCTGTTGCCTTGAGCAACAGTGCTGAGTTGAGTGGACACCAGTCCCTCCTACATTGTTTGACTAACATTTTAAATTGGGGGGAGGTGGGTGGGGAATCAGTATTGCTCCCCCACCCTTAAGGCTGGGATACTGCAAAGTATGTGGAGCACATAAACCCTTCAGTAATTTTAATTTCTTGAAAATACACTGATATAAATGTAATGTAGTGCTAATAATAGAATGTCATTGCCTACATAATGTAAGGAAACCTGGCTTAAAATTACTGCCAGTGTCAAGGCTATGACTAAATGGCTTGTTGTAATGTGAAGTTGTGAGGTGCGTGTGGAAGGAGTCGAGGCCTGACTTGTCCCTGTGCCAACGCTCGTAGGTACATTGAGATCTTCAAGAGTAGTCGAGCAGAGGTGCGCACTCACTACGACCCTCCCCGCAAGCTGTTGGCCATGCAGAGACCTGGTCCGTACGACAGGCCCGGCCTGACGCGCGGCTACAACAGTCTGGGTAGAGGAAGTAGCTTGGAGAGAATGAGGCGTGGAGCCTACGGAGGAGGTAAGTGAGCGGAGGCCCAGGGAGCTGCTCCTTTGAAAAGCAGCAACTCTTGGACCTGGTAGTGCCTCCCTACCTGTGTATTTGTGTCTTTGGCCTTAATTCTTGTAGAAGAAATGAAATGTTGTAGTAGTCGTTGTTTGCAGTGTGTACTGTGTATTTGGATCTTTCTGTAGTCAAAATGAAAGTTTATTTGGATCTTTGTGTAGTTGAAATGAACATGTCCAATCTGTTTCTAGGTTATGGAGGTTATGATGACTACAATGGGTATAATGATGGCTATGGGTTTGGTTCTGATAGATTTGGAAGAGGTAAGGATCTCTAATAGGAACAGTAACTGAACTTACGACATGTCCCAAAAGAACCTAAAATACATCTGAAAGACCTAGAATGGACTCTTTTCTCCGCAGGGATGTCGGACCACAGGTACGGCGACGGATCGTCCACCTTCCAGAGCACGACCGGCCACTGCGTCCACATGCGAGGGCTGCCCTACAGAGCCACCGAGAATGACATCTACAACGTGAGTGCCACACGCTGCTCCCCTGTGCATGGCTTCCCGTCCCCGGGGCCCCTGGGGCACGTGCCAGCTGCACTGCAGCTGGAGTGTTCCTCTGGAGGAAACGGCTTCTTGTTAACCCGAACTGTTGCATTGGTGCCTTTTAATCTATGTGACTGTTCCGTGTGTAGTTCTTCTCACCTCTGAACCCTGTAAGAGTACACATTGAAATCGGACCAGATGGCAGAGTAACTGGCGAGGCAGACGTGGAATTTGCTACTCACGAGGACGCAGTGGCTGCTATGTCCAAAGACAAAGCAAACATGCGTAAGTCCGACTGCTTGGAAGAGTTGGCTTTAGGGAGCTGACAGCACTGCAGTGTAGTGCATCTGCTGCAGCTGGAATGCCTGAGATGTCACTGCAGCTTCACTTGCAGTGAGACAAGCTGCCGTGGGTTTGGTGTGAAATGCTCTCATGGGAAAACTTTCTTATTCCAGAACACAGATACGTTGAACTCTTCCTGAATTCTACAGCAGGAGGAACTGGTGGTGCCTATGGCAGTCAGATGATGGGAGCAATGGGTATGTAACAGTCACTGCACTTCCAAACGAACGCTTGCTATTGAAGGAAGCTTTTTTGTACAGCTTCTGCTCATTGTGTGCCTGGCATCAAAACTGAATTTCAATATTCTGTCTTAATCACACAGTCAAGGAGTCGGAAGGGGTAGTCCAAGATTGGAACACTAGCACATTGCCAGGTATATAAACCTTTTGGGAATACATTTGAGCTTTAATAGGTTTAATAAACTTGTGGTGCTGAGTGTGGTGTACCTGGTGGGATGAGTGGCTTCTTTGGGAGTGTGGTAGTGCAAAATGTGGGAGATGTCTGTCCTTGTATTCTCCTTCCCTGTAGGGGATACCAGAACATAGTTTGGTGATGGAGGATGTATCTGTGGCACAAGACCTGCCATTCAAGCTGAGTCTTGGTGGTGAGAGAGAGAGAGAGATATTTGGAATTAGGAGAAATGGTCTGAATTGCTCTGACAAACCCCAAAATCTTTTTAAAATCTAAAATATGTGTTTGCAGCACAAGTCTTAAATGCCAGTTGCTGTTGTGCCTCTGATACCCTCCTGACACCCAGCTGGGCTGGTTTCGGAGATGAAGGTGGGGTTGGTTTCTGGGGGGCTCCTTCCTTGAGGGTGCTGGGGGGTGGGATTGTGTGGATGCACTGCTGTTTTTATAGTATTTGGTTACAAAATGTTTGTAGTTCTAATGCTGATACTGAAACTACAGAAAGGAGTGTAGGCAAGTAATGATGAGAAGAGCAGTTGTTTGTTTAAACAGAGGTGTCTGTCTGAGCCACAGCACTGCTGTGATGTGATGTACAGCCAGTCTGTAGCAGGAGTAGTCTGTCAGGACCGTGTGTGCACATGAGTGACTGCAGTTAATGAGCTACTGTGCTTCTGGAAGGGCAGCACTCCTGTGTGAGGTCCCTTAAAGCCAAGTTTAAGTCTTTTGGGGTGTGTTAGAGTGCAGGTCAATCCTGCTTAGTATAGTCCGAAGAAATTGTAAAAGTAACTTCTAAAGTTCTTGTTGCTGCTTGATTGCAGGAATGTCTTTAGAAACCCCATCACTTTCCTTGAGCATGTTAAACTTCCCTTGGTGTGAGCAAGGTAGTGCCAGAGTGCAGGGGCTGTTGGTTGGGTGAGGGCTGGGTTTGTTGATGATGAGCAGATCTTGACCGGCAAGGTCTTAATGTTTCTACCCTTAACTTCAAAGGGAGCCAGTCCAGTTATGGTGCTCCAGGCAACCAGCAGCTGAGTGGGGGTTATGGAGGAGGATATGGAGGTCAAAGCAGCATGAGTGGCTATGGTAAGAGCATTTTTCTGCTGGTTTCCATTGAGCCAGGTGCAGCTGGCTTAACATGCCCTTCACTGGTGTTGAAGGGTTGTGTTATAACCTGGGCAGCACAGGCTCTGGAAGTTGTTAACAGTGTCAATGTTGGGAAACATTGGCATGGGGGGGAATCGATTCAAAGCTGCAATGGGGAGCTGAGGGGGGGAAAACTGTTCTGAAAGGGGCAGGAAATGCCAGTCTCAGACTAGCATTGCTCTGATCACTTCTTTTCTTAATCTGGAAGCTGGAGACCGGCTTTGTTTAAACACAGAACAAATGGGGGAGGGGGTCATGGGAGGCTGGGTCCTCCCTTTTCCCCCAGAGCAGTGGTAAAGCTCTGGCTTGGGAAGGGGGTGATGCAGAGCTCGTGCTGTCATTGAACATCCGATAACTGACTTCGGGTACGGAGCTGTAAACTGACACTTTGCAGCATTGGGCACGGTAGACGGTATTTACGAGGTGGCCCAGCAAGGACAGGCGTTGGGGCAAGGATGCTTCGAGTCGGCCTGAGGCAGCTGTGAACCTGCTGTCGGTTTCCCCCTCAGACCCCGGGAGCCAGGGCGCCATGAACAGCAGCTACTACAGCAGTGGGAACCGCGCATCCATGGGAGTGAACGGCATGGGCGGCATGTCCAACATGTCCAACATGAGTGGTGGCTGGGGAATGTAACCAATCGCTGACTTTTGGTCACATCTTTTTTAAAAAACAAAAAAACAAAAAACTAAGTTTAACAGTTTTGCAATACGAGCTTGTGATTTATGCTTTACTGTAAGTGAATTCAGGATTGTTTTAAAACCTTTCAGGTTCAGTATTTTTGAACATAAAGAATTGAACTTTCATCTAGGATGTAATAACCAAGTAAAGACTATAACTGTTAAACAATTTGGAGCGTTTCTCAAGTTAGTTTTGTTGTAGGAGTGTATTTAAGCAGTAAGCGTATTTAGGTTAAAGCTGTTTGAATTATGTTAAATGTTGCTCTTATACCATATTACATCCAACACTGTTTTGAATACATGTTGAAAGAGACATGCTTTTTTGTAAAAAAACCAATATAGGAGCTGTGTCTGAAAATCAAAGTGAACATTTGGCATGTTAGTTCTAGTTTATTTCTTTTAATATCCTGTAAGGAATGTTAAAGCTTTTTTTTTTTTTTAAGTTAATGGGGGAAACATGTTGAAACGCAATACGGCTACTTTAGGATTTTGGTCTTGGTGTTCGTATAAAATTCTGAGGCCTTGATTTAATCTTTCATTGTATTGTGATTTCCTTTTTAGGTGTATTGCGCTAAGTGAAACTTGTTAAATAAATCTTCCTTTTAAAAACTGGAACTCACTCCTTCTTGACCTCCAGCTTCTTGTAACCATTTTCTTTCCGCCGTGCCCTCTGTGGCTGTTGTGCTCTGGCCGTGCAGCTGCAGAGCAGTGACTCCTCCCAGAGCACTGACCCCTAGAGTGTCACAGCAACACCTGGGGGAGCAGAGGAAACCACCCCCGCTGCTGGGGCTGCCCCGTGGGCATTGGGTCAAAGCCCTGCATGGCTGTGCCCTGGGCAGGGGGTGAGAGGAGATTCTGTCCTGTAGGCATGGGGGCACTCACTGCAACCATCTTTCAATAGCTGTAACTTGCCAAACATCCTGCCTAAAGATGTGCTTTTGTAAGCAACATAGTTACAGCTTTCTGAGCGCTGCAACTTCCCCTGAAATACAGAATCTGCTTACCTGCAGTGGCCATTGTATTTTATTTGCCTTTGGCAATGAACCGTTGTCAGGTTAAGAACCACAGGCCCCTTTCTGTAGGAATGCCCTCCTGTTCTGTAGCAGAGGAGCTGTAAGGGTGGAATTCTGGGTAGTTCAGCCATGGCTCTCTGCCATGAAGACAGCCTCCTTCCTGAGGGGAATGCTGACGGAGCCCAGCTCAGTGGAGCCCTGCTGTGCCTCTGTCAGAGCTGGGGCAGAGTGGGGATCACTCCTGCGTTTGCCCTGTTCCACATGGAGGAGGCTCTGGAAGGAGCTCACTTGGTGGAAGCTGCTCTGGAACCTGGGACACTCCTGGGTGGGGCGGGTGCTGCTCTGAAGTGACAGCCCCGTGCACAGCCCAGGAACACAAACTGCTCTGGGATCCCCGGTGCAGCCGAGCCCAGGCCTGGCAGAACAGGGACCGGGTGTCCCTGGGGCTGGGGCAGCAGCTGCTCCCTTCCATCCCCAGGGTGGACGCGGTGAGCTGGAGTCACTGCCCTTTTTTTCTGGAAAAGGGCAAAAGCAGATCCCGCTGCAGAGCAGTGGCTTCATTCAGCACCTTCCAGGGAATAGCACAGTGCTGGTCAGGTACCCCACACACATTCTGGTACCTTTAGCTTAAACCCTGCATATGCATGGCTGGACAAGAACATTCTCTTCTAGGATCTCTTAGAAGGTTTAAAATCAGGCTTGCTTTCAGTTTTTGCAAAAGACTTTATTGTGTAACTACTGCACTGTGGCCACAGCGACTTCCAGAACAAGTATAATGTGCAGTTTTTGACTGTGCAGTGAACTGAAGGCACATTCATTGACACTCCTTATAAAGCTTTCTATAGACAATTCATAAATCGACCTTTTCCTCTTTGACTGACTTAGAGCAAATACAAAACTGTACACAAGCCAGGGGAACACACAGGAGCTCCTACAGTGAAGACAAAGAAATTAAGTTCATGTACAGAGAGACAGTGATGGCTACAGGGATCAAATAAATGTAGAAATGCAATATACAAATTTTAATACAAATATCTATAAAAATCAGAAAAAATGAATCTTAGTTTCAAATAGAACTTCTGGGGAAATTACAGTTGATATAAGCTTCTTAATTATTTCAGTTGGAGAAGCATTAGCTTGCACAATCCCTACAAATTAATTTACACTGCTTGCACAGTGGAAATCATCAGACCAGCCAGTCCAGTCTGCTGCACAGAAGACACCTGCAATTCAGAATTAAAAAAATAATGGCTACTTTCCAATGTTAAAGTGGCTCTGTCAAGGGTGGGAGAGCCTTAGGAGGAGTTGGAGGAGCACTGCTGGAGCAGTAACGTGTGACAGTTATCACAGACACGGACGGGTTTGGGGTACGACGGCAGCGCGAGCTCATTGCTGGAACAAGTGTTGCAGAAGATGTCCCCGCAGTTCCTGCAGTGGTGCTACAAAAACAGAGTCAGAATGAGCACAGCTGCCTAAAAGCAGCACCAGGAAGAGAACTCAGACCTTAGGACCTGTGTCGGAGTCCACTGGGTCCCTCCACATCCCACCGGGCCCAGTCCCGCAGCAGCGCTCCCTCCTGCGCAGGGCGAGCACGGGCCGCGATCGCAGCGCAGCCTCTCCCAACGCCGCCGCCAGGAGCTGCGCCCGCCCCGGCTCGGGGACAGCCAGGAACAGGAGCAGGAGCCGGAGCGGGCCTGGCCTGGCCGCGGAGGGAGGGCGGCGGCGCTGGGAGGGGCTGCGCTGGCCCAGCCGCGGGCCGGGCCCTGAGCAGCGCCGGCTCGGGCGGGAAGGGAGCGTGAACACAGCCACAGCAGCTGGGCTCTCCACCGAGAGCACTGAAGCAGGGGGCAGTATTACTTTTTTTGGGTGGTAAACGCCAAATTATTCCCCATGTATTTATCATGCCAACAAGATTCGGAATTGAACAGGTTCAGTGTTCCCTAGCAAGGTAAGCAACAGCACCATTTCTGTTTTTCATGGATTATTTAAAAATAATCTGCTGAACAACATTACCTTCCTTCTTGAGATGGAGAATTCCTTTTTACATTGCTTGCAGTGGGTTGCTTCATCATCCTTCAGCCACGTATGACCCTGGAAAATTGGAATGAAAATCACGCTGAAGATACAAATAAACTTGTGGGCATTTTACCAACAGTGTTGGTAGTTTTCAAAAGCCATCTTTTAAAGCAGAATAACCAGGGTGAAATTTGAAGGTGCTAAGTGAACTTCATATGCTCAGTCAAAATATCCACAAGAGAGTACCTTTAGTGCTTTATTTACTTCTTTAATGTCTTCCATCTTCAGCTTTGATCTGGAAAAAAAACGCCCTGCATGACTTTTTATTTAGTTGTGTTTGGCTTTCCCTGCCATTCCACCATCGAGCCACTGAACTCAAACCCCAATTCTTCACAGCTCCCTGCTGCCCCTCTGAACCACTCACTATCACTGGGAAACTTTGTCAACTCAGGGTCTGCCCCTTTTTCAGTATAAACAGAAGAATGTAGGAAAAGCACAGTTCCACCATAACAACTAAATATTTCCTTTAATGTTTCCTCTCAGCCAGCTCACTCTGACAAGATTCTCCCTCACTTTCATTTCATGGCTCTTTAGCTTCTCATACATAGTAATTGCCTCCTAAACGTCTCACATCAATTGATTTTTATAAGTAAATGAGGTTTAAAATTCTTGGTATTAGTCAGTTACTTCATCTTCTGTCACTTACAGGAGTTCTGTTCCCTAGAACTTACTGGCTGAGATGAAGTCCCATTTCTTGAAGAGCTTGCTCCTGCTCCTCACGGACCTTCTTCAGCTGCTGCTTCTCGTCTTGTAGTTTTCTCAGTTCCTATAAAATCAAACACAAAATCAAGTTTTTTGTGCAGTCTGACCTATAACTTTGATCAGGCTACCCAAACTACCCAAGCAGTTTACAAAAATCAGCTCCTTTAGCAAATCCTTCTATTTCTAAGGCTTGAATTTTAAAATTATATGAGGGAACTACCCACAGGTTCTGCACAAACAATGGAATAATGCAATCATATTTACCAAGAAAAATAAGATTTTGAGGCTTTGAACATCCTTCAACATAGCTAGGACATGGCAGTCCTGTGCCAACACAGGAGCACACAGACAATCGTGCACAACTGTGTCCTCAGAAACTGCTGCATACGTGGCAGCAAATCCTCTTCAGGTTATCAAGAATGTTCATGCTTAAAAAATAAATCACATTCAGTTGTTCTGAATGCTTGAAAATGTGCATACCTTTTTCAGTCCTTCCATCTGTTGCAATTCTGTTTTAAGCAGAGCAGTTGCATCCTTCTCTTGGTGCAGTTCTTTTTGCAAAGTTTGTCTCTGCTCCTTTTCGGATTTTAACTCCTTTTCCAGAGTTGAGCTATTTAAAAATAATTCATTCTAAAAAAACCCTATAGCAGAAGAATATCCTACAGCACTTAAGGATAGCAACAGTGTGAGAAGTAAAAATCTTGTCCAAAAGAGAACAAAACTAGAGCAGTGTTCTGGGAAAGAACAGGCAGCAGATGTCAAAAGTGTAACACTGTTAACATGTAACATATGTTAACATTTTCAGGTCATGGAAAACAAGCAGCAATGAAGGGCTAGAAGAAAAACAACCAAAAAAAAGATCCCCAAAGAAATCAATCCCCACAAGTAAATATTTCACTACCTGTGTTTAAACTGTTGTGTTTAAAAGAGACACTCTACCCTGAAGTCTGAACAGTGAAAGAAGCTTTTTCTGTTGGTATTAGAAATCTTTAGAGGATTAACATTCCCTAAGAAACACACCCACAAGTCCTTTCAAAAATCCCAGTCCCTGTGGATGACAGTCAGCTCTATGCTCAGCCTATCTCCTGATTTATTATAAAAGTAATTGAAAGCTCCATTGCTAGCTGGAATGGGCAGATATTTGCTGACACTCTGCTCCAATTTAGACATTCTGGAAAAAACATGTCAAAATCCTCATGCTAACTGCACACTGTACAGAAGTGCTGTGCTTCCCTGGGTCCTACACACATCTATCAATGCTGAAGCCAAGAGAATTTCAAACTCGCCCTGTCCTTAGACCTGAGCATAAAAGGAGTAGAAAACACTTAAAGACATGACAAAGGGAAGGAAAACATCTGCTCAGATTAAATACCATTTGCTGTCCAGCTGGGCCATCTGCTGCCGACACGAGTCGAGCCTTCCAGCCAGCTCCTGCTTCATCTTATTGCACCGCTCCTCTGCTGCCTGCCTGGCCTTCTCTGCCTGCTGCAGCCTGCACGGGGAGGAACACAGGCATTTGTTCCCAATTCACTCCTTCCCTGCACCCTCACCCTCTTCTTTTAGAGTTGTCACAGGGATCTTTATAAAAGCTTGAACTGAAAATGCTAGCGGAGAAAACAAATGACTTTCAAAAGCAGTTGTTTCTGAAAAAAACCCAGAAGTCACATCTGTTCTTGAAGTGAAGTTAACATGTTTTCAACAGCCTGCTTATGGAAAGAGCTTCCAGAGGGTCAGTTATGGGCAGGTTTGCTGGGGAAGAGAGAACAGCAAGTGCAGAGGAATGAAGAGGAGAAAGTAAAAAAGTTCATGCTGGCCTACAGGCCAAATGTCTATGGGCATATGGAAGGTCATCCTGTATACTGGAAACTCTCTACTGACTTCAGTGATGACTTTCTGATCTTGCAGTTATTACCTCTCTTCCATTTGTTTCATAGAGGACATCATCTCATTTGTTTTTCCTTCAAAGGAGGATATTGCTTCTGTTTTCTGTTGTAATGAACACTCTGCATTCTGTAGGAAATAGTGAACAGTGTTTAAAGTCTGCCACCAGATAAAGAATGTTCAGCTTGCTAAAGGCCATGCCTGGGTCTGAGTGGAATGTGCAAACAAAATGCTGATAATGCCACAGCAGACATTGCTCCAATTGTTTTGATACAATCTCAGAAAAAAACCCAAACAATCTTAACTAAGTTTTGACGTATGAGATCAAGCTACAAGCCAAAAATGTTCTCTTCAGAAAAAGCCTGAAGAAATAAAACCAGACTAAACTGACAGGATAAGAATACCAATGATGATTTGAATGTAACAACTGCACTCAGTGGGCATGGAACCAGGAAGCAAAAAAAACCCTAAAAAACCACTGCTTTCAAAGCAAAGGCACACCTCAGCACTGGGGTTTCACTGACTTTCAAGTGTTTGGAAAAGAGGCAAAGACCTGGGTAAGCCTGGAAGGCATCAAGAAATAGGCCATAAAAATAGATAGAAATCCCCTCTGGATTTCTGGCACCAGGTGTGGGAGAGGAAGGCTTGCTGAACTCTAACTTCATGTATGGAGAGGCTGCTTAAACTTTTGTTTCATGGATGGAAACGAGCTCTGTACATTTTGTGTGAGCACTGCTACACCATGGCTTCCTTGGAGACATGCCTATCACACAGTTTTGTTCAACTGAAAAAAAACCCCATAAAAACACAACCCACCCAAACAAGAGAAACCCCACAAAACCATCCCCAGCCCCTTGTACATACCTGGGATTTGTGAAACATCTGCAAGTTAATGGCCTTCACTTCTTCTAACTGTTGGCGAAGGGCAACTAAAGTGTCTTGTTTTTCATGAGTATCCTTTTCCAGAAGTTTCATGGCAATTTCCATTTCTGTTTTCATTCCAATTTGTAGCTCCAACTCTTTCTCTAGTTCCTTACAAAGAGATTTCCTAGTTACTGCTACGTAGCCATAGGTCAGGGATAAAATCCAGATAACCCCACACACAAAATGTGTCTCTGCTATAATAATGCCAGTGGTTTCTTAAAAAGAGGTCTTTTATTTCCAACATTCCAAAAGCCCCAATTCCCAGTATCTTGCAGTGTTAATGACCAATGCCCAGCATCTTACTTGCAATTGCTCTATGAATTCTGAAGAGCTGTTAAAGGTGCACAGCTGTCACCTTGTATTTGTAATGTTACAATAGGCTGAATCCCATGCCTTTCACTTCACTTTCTATAGTTAAGTTTCCTTACCAGCCTGATTTTTTTTTCTTCTTTCAACTGCTTCCAGACATCACTGTACATTTCATCAAGACCCTGGCGTGACTGCTTGTAAGTATCCAATTCTACTTTTGTATCCTCTTTTGTTACCTACGAGAAACATCAGCTACATAAGATCATAAAGTATTTAAAGTATCCCTTTAATTCTTGTGTGTAACAGTGTTTCAATGTGCTATTTCAAGTTAAGTCCTATTGTTTTACAATCAATGACCTGGCAAACATTAACAAGCTGAAATTTCAAAGATTACTAATGATAAAAAATCTTTAATGCTTTACACTTTTTACTTTCATACTTCTAATACTTGGAATTCGTTCTTCCTTCTGCAAGTGTATTTTTGGGTGTGTAGTAAATAACAGTAAAATCTCCTGCCTAAGCATACAACACCCAAACCCAGTGACCTGCACAGCAACGTGCTCAGCTGTGCTGAGCATTCACAGTGGGCTCGGGAGAACTCACTACAGCTGATCAAAAGACATCACTTCTTTTAGAGATCCTCATCATCTCTCAATGTGTCCCACCTCTACACTTTTTTCACTCCGTTCACGAATTAATTCATTCTGCTGTTTCAGCTGCTGCTGCTCTTCCTGAAGGGATCCAATTCTGTCGGTAGCTGCTGCAAGCTGCATGAAGAGAGCAGATCTATATTTAATCTCTGTGCAATCATGAAGCATCTGGAGCAATTCTGAAGTCAGAAGCTCAGTGTCTGCAGCAGCTGTGCTGCTCACTTCCCCTTTTGCTCTGCCCAGGAGCTGCATGACCCTTCTGCAGCCATACCCACTGTCAGCTGAAATTAATGTACACACCAACATTTGTACACCAACTTCTGCTTCACACCCTCATCAATTATTTTTAAATATTAACTAAGCAAAGAAATGCACCATAGTGTAAAAGGTTAAAATCCCCACAGGATCTGTGGTATGAACTAGAAGTCATACTAATCCATGCCAGTCCATCCAGTCCCCACAGCTCACCAGTATCTACTCAAATATTTTAGATGTAAGGTACAGTCTCAGGGAGTTTTGTGTCTGATGGAAAAGAGCTGTGAGAAATACTTAACAGACCAGATACAAACCTCTTCCTGGAGTTTTGAATTGGTCTTTTCTAAACAGTCTATCTTGTTCTGGAGATCTGCAACCGTGCAACTGCAGCAAGGAAGAGAGATGCATAAAAACAATAAATGAAGTGTCAATGTTCAACTTTTACTCCTATCCTTAACAGTGTTTTTACCATCTTGCATTTGTTAACAATGAAGTACTTTGGTGAGCTGGGGAAAAACTCTGAAGGAAGAACAACTGTCCCTCTCAAGCACTGAGAGGACCATGCCTTGCTGCTGGCAGCCCTGTTCTGGCTTAGCTTTCACAGCTGTAACACCTCTCCTGCTCCTCCCACTGAGCAACCTATGGGGGAAGAGTAGAGACTCTTCCTCTAAGGAATGAATTTCAAGATGCACTTGTAACAGTTTTTCTTGAAAAAAAACCTTCCAAAATGTTCTGTTAATCAATCTCAAAAAAGTAAACTATTACACACACTTGCTTTCTGCATTGCATGTACCCACAGAAGAGTAGGACTACAAAATGAAACTGAGATTTTTGGGAAATAATCAGAAAAGGCATTTCAATATATAAAAAAAAAAAAATCTACAAGACTGGCAGCAAAGGCATTCAAAGCCATGCTGGAAAAGCTAAACAGGACAAGTGTTTGTACATGAGAATAGAAGAAAATCCCACCTTAGATGTCGGTTCAGTTCTTCCACATAATGCTTCTGGTCAAGGACAGCTGTAATCCCTCCATCTCTAGTTGTAAAAGTGAGAATTATTGACTAGAGAAGAAACTCCTTCATTCTAAAGTGCTATTCTGTACTAGGCCTTTCAGCACAGACCTGCAAACAGAGCTAAAATCTTTTATCCTTTCCTTATAAAAATACTCCTGCCTGAGCTGGATCAGAAGCACCAGGGAGGTGAAGCTTGGCTGCTTCTCAGCAGCTCCACAGTGGAGTGCTCTGAAGTGACAGGAGCCCATAAAACATGAAGACTCCTTCATTTGCTACAGGTCTTAGAAGACCTTAGAAGACCTGATCTGTGCTGTTAACTGCAGTCTCAAATCCAATATTTCACTTAAAATTACATTTTTTCCTCTATAACTGATCTCTCCCTCAAAGACAGCTAATTAGTTGAGAGGGTTTCTGAAACTGTGCTTAGAAACAAAGCAGTGAGTTGGCAATGGGTGACTTGGCAAATCAGCTCTTCTAAAACCAAACAAAACCACAATCTAATATTTCATGTACTTTTAATTTGCCCAGCTCAAGACTCAAACTCTCCAAATTGTTGTTAAAACTACCACAAATTCAGCCTCTGAAAGATACTACTTTTGTTTAGGTAATAAAATCTGGTTTGGGTTCTCCTTTTTGGATGATTAATAGTTTGAGATATCCAGCACTCCCATCCTCCCACAGACTGTCTGACAGGTTTGTTCTACAAAAATCTGTAACGATTTAGAATTATTAATTCACCATACATACTGTTTGCCATCACTATCTGGTGTTTCCTTAAGGTACAAGGAAAAATCAATCACTCCAACCTGAAAAACATATTTAAGATATTAAAACACCTTCACAGTGCAATTATGTTTAGAAGCAGGCATTACTGTATGTTTGGAAAATGACAGAAATCTGAAGTTTAGATTTAGAAATAATATCTACATGCTTCTTAGCTGATGCAAACATACAAGCTAGCATTTGTCACAAAAGCACCAAAGTAACCATATTACATGTGACCAGTTTCCTTGCAGTTATTTGTCTTGACAGTATTTCCATAAACTGCTACTTAGGTACTTTCTTTTAATTCACTGAGGGAAACACAACAAGCTTCAACACAGCCCATGCTGGAAAGAAATCTGGACCCATCTCAATGAAGTATTTATAGATGTACTTAATTCCACTAGAATCTCATACCAACTGATCCTATTTAAGCTTTAATCTTCACCTGGGAATCCAAGTCTTCTCCTTTCAAGCAGAGGTTTGCATCAATAACATTCAGTCCAACCAGCAGACCCACAATAACTGCTCCTTCCTCCTCCATCATCAATGCATCAGATTCATAAAATTCACTGGAACACAGAGCATAAGGCATCACTACACTTCAAACAACTATAATGGCACTTCCATCACTGAAATCATATAAACAATAATGCAGCCTTTACAAAACTCAGCTGAGTTCTCATTTATTGCATAAGGCAGAAGACTAAGAACTCTCTCAGAAAATACTCTGCAAGTTCCTTTGTAGATACACTGCAAAAACAATTAACCAATTGCTCCTCTGCAGGCTGCAAGAACAGGCTTAAGCTGGTCAATTAATGACTCTCCCTGGAGCCACAGGAGGTGTCAGTGTTTCAGGAATATTCAGGAATAACGTCTGTGCAATTACCTTAACAGATGCTTATGGTCCAGGAGTACTTTGAGATAATCTGCCAGTTTCTTTTGCATGAGTGCTAGGTAAAGCCAAGCCCGCCCTCTGCCCACAGCAGTCCTAAAATGAAAAATTGCATGTATTGGTAAAACCAAGGTGTTTTATTAACTACATTTGTGCAATTCAAAATTATCAGTTTACAAATGAGGGGAAGGACATTATTTACTAAAAAACAACAACAAATCCCTGAGGAAATGAACAGTTGCCTCCAGAACACAAGAACATTTAAGTATATTCCATTCCTCAGAAGTATATTGTAAAGTCTTCTTAATTTGAAAAACCATACATATTTTCAACTACCATCATAACCCAACCATTAATACATCCTAGTATTAAAATCAAGTCCATTTCAATTATCCTGAATTACTCAAACCAAATACTATCAGCACACACACAAAATGACATAAAATCATGAAAGTGGGGGAAAGAAGAGGAAAAAATACCTGTGAAGACTTTAGCTATTTTTAGCAAGGTTATAAAAGTTTCCAAATGCTGTTTTCAATCTGACAGCATTGTTTGAGTCAGAGACTCTGAATATTTTGAGATATCCTCCTTATCTCTTGGAGAAGTCAATGCCTCCTACACACCCTATATTTTTCTTTGGGAACAGGAGCTTGTTAAGGAAGCCAAGAGTCTACACGAAGGATTCCTTTTCCCAGCAATATGAGCAAAATGCATCACCCCCAACAATTAACTTACTTCAACTCTGGCAGATTTTTAACACTAGTTGCTATATCTGATGCTTCAGGACAAAGTTTTTCCACTAGCTCCAAAGGACCAAAAAACGATTTGTTCTGTCCAATAAAAGTCTTCTTCACTAAAGGGAGCATACAGAGAGATTTGTGAGGAAAAATGGCAGGCTTCCAACTCCAGAATTTTAGACAAAATTTACTTTGTTTCTTTGTTTTATCAGCTTATATCTGTGGAAAGGGGGTATTAAAAATACTCTCACAGTTTAGGAGGCACAAAATACAAGGTGTACAAGGGTAACCACATCTGTATTATTGATTAGCATCATATGTTTACAGAAATAATGTCACCCAGAAGTCAAGCTGGAGCCACAGCAGGACATGACAGAGACTTCTTGACCTGCCTCTCCTCTGCCTGGCAGCCAGTGCCCACCTTTGAGCCCGTGCTTGAGGCAGTGCTCCAGCACCACGAAGAACTGCTGCAGTGGGGGGAAGTCAGAGTCCAGGGTCCGGCCCAGGCTCAGGGCTGACTGGATGAGGATTTTGATGCTGAGCTTCATCATGTTCATGAGGTTGGCACGCTCCTCCATGGTGTGACACCGTGTACCTGGGGGCACATGGGTGGGGAAAGGAAAGCTGCTTTACACTCACAGAATCAATTAGGCTGGAAAAGACCTCTGAGATCATCGAGTCTGATGTATGATTAAACTAGGCCAGGGCATCGAGCACCAGATCCAGTTTTTCTTTAAACAGCTCCGGGGACAGTGACTCCACCACCTCCCTGGGCTGCCCGTTCCAGTGTATAATCAGCTTTTCTGTGAGGAAATACTTCCAACCCAAACCTCGCCTGGTGCACTGTAAGATTATCCTGTCTTCTTATCTCTGGTTGCTTGGGAGAAGAGACCGACCCCCACCTGGCTACAGCCTCCTGTCAGGGACTCGTAAAAAGGGTGATAAGGCCACCCGTGAGCCTCCTTTTCTCCAGACTAAACATCCCCGCTCCCTCTGCCACTCCTTATAGGATCTGTGCTCCAGAACCTTCCCCAGCTCTGCTGCCCTTCTCTGGGCCCGCTGCAGCCCCCCTGAACTGAGGGGCCCCGAACTGATCACAGCACTCGAGGCGCGGCGTCCCCAGCGCCGAGTACCTGGGGACAATCTGCATGGAGACGCTGCGCAGCTTTTAAACACCCCTCG
>VZTB01005875.1:46032-110405 GCA_013397245.1 Thryothorus ludovicianus | reverse complement strand
TTTTCTTTCCATAATACAACCAGGGCAATGCATATATTTGAACTGTATTCCCATCTTGATATATCTGTTATTTTACTTATGCCGAAATTACAAGATTTATCCCATAGGTTATGAGTAAAAACATATATTAGTTTTAAATGAATCTCTTCTGAAACTCAAGCACTGATATTGTTGCCTTTACTAAAATTGGCGTTTTTGAAATCTAACTCTGCAGGGTTTGGGTTTTTATTTTACCTTAATGGATTAAAGCCAGCTTAGGGCAACAAGAGATCTAGTCAGTCTTCCTCCAAGGAACGGTCTTGGTGCAAAAAGTGAAAATTAAACCTGAAGGCTTGAGTACAAGGTGAGAAATGCAAAACTCCCCTTGTGTTTTCTCATCATCTTCAACTTCCTTGTTAAAAATTTATCAAACCTACCAGTTATGCATAACAAGCACTACCAAAATGCATGAGATTAAAACATCAAGACTCACAGCTTTAAGAACGCGTCAGGCTGAGAAACTGGATTTCTTCTTCCTGAATTCTCCATTTGGCTACACTGGCTTTTAGGTGAGAGGAATACAAAATAGATGCTCAAGGTCCATACAGCAACTCAGACCACAAAACAGCCCACAGAGGCTTCTGGAACAACAATCTAGGCTTCTTTTTCATTTATTTCCTGCCAAACTGTGCAGGCTCTTTGCAGCCTGGAGCTGTTACCTCTTCTCTCAGGCTCAAGGCTTTTTCCTTGAGCCCCCAGCTGGAAGATATTTTTATTTCACACATCCTACAGGTAGTCCTCTGCAAGGGAAGGAATGCCCTCAGTGACAGACAGAAACAGTTCTAACTCAAAGCTTGTAAGAAAAATAATATTTCTAATGTAATTTAAAAAAATGTTTTAATATGTAGATATTGAGTGATAGATACATGTGTATATATACATATATATATATATACACTGTGCACTTACCTGTATGTGTTTATACAGTTACACATAATTTCTTTTTTCTAAAGAAACCATTCTCAAAGGATTTAGGCATGACTTCAGTACTATGACACATCTAATTTTAATCTCATTTTCAACAGTGACAAACTAAGTCTTCCTTGAAAATACTTACATAATAAATAGTACATCCAGATTACAGGCTGGAGCTAAATATACCAAAACCATATTCCAAGCATATATAAAATTATTTACTCCTGTACTGAAAGGATACATTTTTCAGTCATACATTATTAAAAGCAGAATTGCTTTGAAGTTTAAGGAAGAGATTTGGTTTTTTGAGGGTTTTTTTTGGGGTGGCGAGTAAGAAGTTAAAATCACATGGCACAAAGTAGTCCAAAAAGCAGCACCTTCCCCTCCCACCCCAAGCTTTACATACTTCAGTTTAATCACTTTTCAGTTTAATCACTTTTTTCAATCTATTTCCACAGCACTATTAGTATTATATGTAATTTTAGTCTCTCCTTCAGGAGGAGGCAAGCTTCAAGTTCCCATTAATTTTTAAAAACTAAAACACAAGCATTTAAATTACCTTGTGATTTGTGAGTCCTCCCTCTTCTCTTCCTAAACAAGATCTATTTATTCTGCTAAAATATTATTTTAACCTTTCCACCAATCTGAAGTGGGATGCTCACCCATTCTGGGATACCAATAATAAGCAAAGCAACAAAACACATTAAAAAAATCTTTAGGACACCTCCTTAATCTAGATGAGTGTTGTGCTCAGTCAAATTCACACTCAATCTCAGATTTCTGTGTCAGATGCCAGCCACATTTAGGTTCCTGCTATTTCTGTGAGGTGAACAAATGAGGACCCTTGATGAAGCTTGTTTCTGAAGGAAGATAAATTCCATTGCTTCTAGTGTTACACAATTAATATCAGCTCTCTCTGATATTTTTGCTTTGTGTATTTCCAAACACCCGTGGAATTTTGGAGAGCCACTTCATGGGATAGTGCAAGGCAGCAGGGTTGCATTGCCCTAATTCCACAATCATGTCTAATACTGCCTTGGCTCATGTCTTCCATGATTCCATAATCATGTGTGGTAAGGTCAGGAGCATGCAATTAACTAAATGACACAAAAAATATATATTTTATCCCAGTACTTTGAACAGAAAATTTATGAGTGTTTTCCTTTGCTAAATAAGCTGAAGAGTGTATCAGAAACTGACCCAATGAACAAAGGCTTCTGCTTTCTAACAATGAAATAATGACTGAAATCTCATGGTCCTTAAACATCTGTAAAGGACTAGAAATGCACATACAAACAACAAACTGTTCACACTTCTGGAACAAACCAGACCTTCCCAGGTGCAGCTATTAACCCCTTCAGGCCTGCTCTCTGTTCAATATTAAAATAAACCATGAGATGAAGTTTCCAGGCAGTCTGCTCCTGCTCTAGGAGAGGTTCATGCCCTCAGTGAGCACAGTGAATACAGCTTCAAGGCAGGCTATGATTGCCCCAGGACAATGAAAGCCTGCACCATGAAGCCGTGTGGTATCTCACAATCTTCCTGGGCTGTTCTTGGTGGTTTTACTGGAGCTCTGTCCACAGACATATTTCTGTTCAAACACCCCCCAGGCCATGCTCACTGCCCAGCTCTGTTCTAGTAAACCTACCCAAACTCAATCAGCACATCCCTTGCAGCTGCAAAGGGGTTTGAAAGGGCTCTAACTCCTGCCTCAGGACCAGTGAAGGCAGCAGGATGGCCAGACTTTACTCAGCTGAGTAACAAAGGCAAGTCCATATGGATGCAGCAATGCCTGCAGCAGCTGTAGAGTGCTCACAGAGTTGAGAATACAAGGAAAGTGCACATTCACACCAACAAATTCATCACCGTTTATAAAGAAACTGTGCCATCTTTGTGCAGTGTTACTGAGAGAGAAGCTAGTTTTGTTCTCCACTATTAAAATACAATTTTTTCCAAGTTTGATACGAGAGAGACAGTGATCACAGAATTTATCATTTTACTTTTCTGCTACTACATGTCAAACAAAAATAGGGACAATATTTCTTGAATTACATAAATGTGTTTATAATGCACACTAAACCAAAGAACATTCTTGGAATTTACCTTTATCTTTAAAAGCTGCTGTTCAAACTTTTCAGATCCAGCAGTATAAAACACATTTTGATTTTATAAGCAAGTTCCTCACCTATCTAGTTCTGCAGTTTATGTCCCACCTGTATCTGTTTTATGAATGCCAGTGGGCTTTAAAGATCTACCACATTCCCTTCAGTCCTTTCCTCTCCATTAAACACATTCTTGACACTTTTTAGGAGCCATATTGCACTCACATAAAGAGGATTTATGAATAAACATGTGAGATGAGCTCCTGCTCACCCAGACTAACATTGAAATGCACCAGCAGCTCAAATCTTCAGTTTCAGAGTTGGGTGAGAATTCTCCACGGAATATGCATCGTGTAATACTTGACACAAAGCTAACATTTCTTTTTGATTTGTAGTTGTGTTCTCTGAAAAGCACAAATAAAAACACACAACCTTGCAGTAGAACTTTCTGCAGTGTGGAATTAGCATCCATGTGCTCCTGTGCACTGTGAGCTGCATCAGCTGCTCGGCTGTTTACAAATTCCAAGCAATCACAGCTATGTATGTTTGTATTTAATTAATTTACAAACTACACTGCTCTTCTGCTTTATTCAAAACCCATTTCCATGTGACTACAGTAGGCTCTCACTGAGGCTGTTTTTTTCCATCTGTAAAATTGGTTAAGTACAGATTAAGTTGTTTTTAATTACAAACTAATAACAAACTAATGGTATAATTTATGTGGTAATCTAATTTTTCATTTGAACACTGTAGAAAGTAACAGTAGCTGCCAAGCAAAACATCCTAGAATTGTTGTAATACATATTTGGACAAGTGAAACCTCATCATACCAATCCAAATTAGGGGTTTCTAAGGAATTCCAAACAAATGACAACAGCACAGTAAGCACAACTCTTTGAAAGTCAATTCCAGACAATTTTGGTAAAAATATTAAAATTCATATAACTTTCCTTTACTGTTTCAATGAGTATCTTCCTCACATATTTTAAATCACTCTCAGGCTCTACATTACAGGTTGTGAGACACCTGGAGCTAGAGGCAAAATTGACAGCAGTGAGAGACCCCCTCCCATGACAAAAAATCAGCCACAGGAGACATCTTAAAGGGTTCATTTCTTCAGCATATAGAACACTTTGACAGCCTCAGATTTTTGATTCAGCGTAAAATTGTAAATGATGTGCAACAATAAAATTATGTAACTGCTGTTTTGTGTGGGCTAGAGGTGTATTTGGGCACAAAATGGGACTGAGATGAGATGTATGCAGAGTTGCAAAGGCAAAAGTATGAAAAGCAGCACTTCTAAGAGCAAAGCACGGGTCTGAGAAAGCCTTTTCATGAATCCACAAAGTTGTGTTAAAAATCAATTTTGGCAAATATGGGAAAGTTGTGCATTCTACAGCTGAAAGCTGGAACTGTTTGTCCAGCTGTGGCTCATCAGTACCAAAAGCAATGTCCATAACACATCTCCTAAGCTCAGAATATTTTATTTTCCCAAGACTTTTAACTAATCTCTTCCAGGAATGATAGTACTCTTTCTTTTACTAAATGATCAGCCTTTATTAAAAAATACTATTTTGAGTCATTGGTCTTTTCTTTTTTGTGAATCTTGAAGTATTCTGGCATTATTTCCTATGATGTTACGTAACTACTCTGAAAGTCTTAAAAAGTAGGAAATATGACACTGGAAAGAATTTCAATATGGTTTCAGTAAAAAAAAACATCTTCACAATCTTATAGTGACTGAGAAGGAAAGAAAAATGAAACCATCCCCCAAACACCTGGACAGGTATTCGTGTCACTGCTGTTTACAATTCTCCTTAACTTCAACACGTCATAATTAGCCTGAACACTTTTATCCCATGCATATTCTTTGGGTAAATTTATTAAATATTGCTGAACCTGAAAACTTCAACATCTCAAAATTGTTTAAGGTATTTCCCAAAGCTATGCCAAGGATCCAGCTACTGGACAATGAACTATACAGGTAGAACAATGTGAGCTTCTCAGCTCCCAGGGATATTTGTCTTGGCTTTCTTTCATGGATTCAATTTTACATGAGAAGGACTGTAAATGAAATAACACTTTCAGATTGTTAAGACCCTCATTCACACAGACTTTCAGGAAAGAAAACTTGAACTACAATTGAAAAGATGTCACAGAATTAGTCTAAATATAATTTAAAATTTTAAGGAAAACATTTTGATCCAAAAGCATTCCACACAGTATCTCTACTGCCACCATTAATCTGTACACTGTGCCAATCTGTATAAAACTGACTGTGAAAAATATCACATTATACCATTCTCAGCAGCTTCCTACATTCTTTACATTTAGAAGTACACTGGAATGGAGAAGGTTTGAAAAAGATTTAGGTTTACAAACAGGAAACCACTGAATATTTCACTTTCCTATCCCAAAACTATAACAAACTTAAAAGAGAAATAATTGGACTTTATTTATTTTAATTAAGTGGATTTGATTGATGTCTGTACTTGCACATGGAAATTAAGATACATGTTATGTGCTCTTTATCTCCATTAACATATTAACATTGACATGTTTCTCAGAAAAACCCCCCAAGAACAAAGCATATTTTTTTAGGAGGTTTGATTACTCATTTCACTCTGCAATGGTGCAGGAATAAATTGATCAATGACACTGCTCACTATCACAAAGCACTGGGTTGCACTTGCCTGATTCAGTGTTCAGTCAAGTAAGTAGAAATCAAAGAATGTTGTTAAGATGTTAATCAGACCTTTGCCCTTCACGTTCAATACCGCAACTTTGTTCCGTAAATTCCTGGAAAATCTAAAGTTTTTGTCTTTACGGAAAAAAACCCTGAAACTGTCCAGCTGATTACAGATTACACTATTTTTTTAAAAATTGGATTCAATTTCATAGCCAAAATATGTAGCGAGAAACATCTGGCCTGCAGAACTGAAAAAGCTTCAGTGGAGTGTAAAATTCAGTCTCCTTCATCTGTAGTCTGGTCCATAGAATCACAGAATGAACTGGATTGGAAAAAACACTGAGATCATCAAACCCAACCTATGAACAACACCTCCTCATCAGCTAAACCCTGGCACTGAGTGCCATGTCCTGTCATCCTTTAAACACATCCAGGGACGGTGACTCCACCACCTCCCTGGGCAGACAATTCCAGTGCCCAAACTCTTTCAGTGAAGAACTTTTTCCTGATCTCCAAACTTCCCCTGGTGCAGCTTTAAGGCTGTGTCCTCTCCTTGTGTCAGTGGTTATCTGGGACAAGAGACCGACCCCACCTGGCCACAGCCACAAGAAGCCCCTGCAGCTCCCAGCTGGAGCAGAGTGTGTGGAAAGGCTCCCAGCAGGAAAGGCTGCTGGTGGGCAGTGGCTGGGGCAGAGCCAGGTGTGCCCAGGTGTGCCCAGGTGTGCCCAGGTGTGCCCAGCAGGAGCAGGGCAGTGCCCGTGGCCCTGGGCACTGGGGAGGCCACGGCTCCAGCGCTGTGTCCAGTTGTGAGCTGGACATTGGGGGGCTGGAGAGGGTGCAGGGAAGGGAAGGGAGCTGGGGAAGGGTGTGGAGCACACGCCCTGTGCAGAGGGGCTGAGACAGCCTGGGGGGCTCATCCTGGAGAAGAGGAGGCTCTGGGGGGGACACGACACCTTCTGACTGTCAGGAGGGTGCAGCCAGGTAGGGGCTGGCTCTGCTCCCAGGGAACAAGGGACGGGACAAGAGGAAATTGCACTGGCTATCAGGAAAGCATTCTGCACAGAAAGGGTGGGCAGGCTGCCCAGGGCAGTGCTGGAGCCACCGTCCCTGGAGGGATTTAAAAGAGCTGGAGATGTGGCACTTGGGGACGTGGGTTAGTGGTGGCCTTGGCAGTACTTGGACTTGATCTCAAAGGTGTTTTCCAACCTAAATGATTCAATGATTCTACAAGGAGGGAAAAACATAAACAGTGCTGGAGTATTCAATGAGCTACATGGGAAAAGTGTGGTTTTGTTTATACTACTCAATAAAAAATAGAAAAATTATTGTAATAAGCTTTGTTATTTCAACACACACTGAGTCTTTTTGCTACTACCTTTGTCATGAGAAGGAGGTATCAGAATTATCATTCTTGATATTTCTGACCTTTTCAGTATTCAGTTATGTTTAGATTCACTGTCAGTTCTAGCCCTTCTTCAGAGGCTACTAAGGCTGTAACCAAAGAAAAATGTGAATTGCCAGCAAGTCAAATTACAGAACATTAATAAGGTCAAAGCAGTACAGTTTATTATCATCTTTCACAGAATACATGAAACATTAACGCTGTGCTACTTCATTTTCACGACAATAATTGTTAAGAGACCTTCCCGTGCAACTTATTCTCATTACAACTTTAAAATTACATTGTGATTTGTAATCCTGTAGCCCTCTTAGAATTTGTCTCTCTCTAAATATCTTATTTCAAACTGCACAGAGCTGCACATGAAATATTTCCAAATAATGTGTTTTATTTGCACTTCAGAGGTTCACTGAAACTAATGGAAAGTAGACTGAGGCACATTAGCAGGAAGGCTGTAAGACAAGATGCCATTTCACCTGCTGGCAGAGCAAGAGGCTGAGCTAAAGGCCTCCTGCCAACCTCCTCATCAGAACTGGAGTTTTTCTCTGTCATTGTGAAGATCAAAACACAAGCAATGTCTGCAATTCCCTGCTTGAGGCAGAGTGTATTTTATAGAGAATGGTAATGGTTGGTGCCACCTGGTCTAGAGGGAGGTGTTCCTGCCCATGGCAAGGTGTGGAATTGGATGATGCTTTAATGTCCCTTCCAACCCACACCCCTCTGTGATTCTGTGATTCTGTGATGAGCTTTCAGCATTACAGCACCAGGAGACAAGGTTTGCTCTCCCAATCCACAGTGCAACATAGACTGCCCAGCCCAAACTACACATTTCTCAGAAATTAATATATTTTTACAAAAGCTAATTGGCTTCAGGATTACCTAGCTTGAAGTCTAAGATAGCAAGGGATGGATTTTTAGATCGGTGCAAAGAAATTATATGTATTATCATACAATAACAAGATGCATGCTAACTCCCCATGCAATAGGGTGAACATTAACCTTAATTTTCTCAGCAAATATTCACAGAAGCTTCTAAAGGATACATTATATATATGGAATACCTTCTTCTGAACAATAAAAACATCCTTGTCTTTTATTCAGTGCACCAGAATTCCTCTGCAAATATAAATATAATTGAAAATTATTTATTTCCTATACACCAAAGTAAATAGACAATGCTTAAGTGTTGGTATGGATTCCATTTATGATCCATTTATGTGTTGGGAAGGATGAAACAGGAAAACCTTGTAAATATGATTGCCTGACAAAAGACTTTAAGAATGTGGAAACTGTAAATGAGATTGAATGAAGGCAACCTTTGACATTCCAAACCTTAGTTGCTGAACAGTTCATTCATTCCCCCTCCCACTTCTCCACTCTTGGCAAATCCCCAGTTACCAGCCCTGACCTTGTAGGTGACTGCAAACCCAGACACACAGCCACAGGCTCTGCATTCCCAGAGAGGCTCCTTAAAACACTCCCATTTCTGCTTTGCCTCCTCCCCTGCCAAGAACCACACTCCTTTGGAAGACCTTTGTAAGATGCATCAGTAAAATGATCTCCCAATTTTGTTGAAGCTGGGTCTTTAACACAGTTTGAGTTGAGTGAATCCAAATAAGGACCGGAAAAACAAGCAGCCAGGACTTTGTAAAGCAATTGTGCTATTGAAATAGTCAATATATAATACAACCACAACCCAAGGCTCTTCCATTTGAACAATTACACATAAATGTGTACTGAGGAGTCTCAGTTTCACCGTGGCAATGAAAACCACTGAGTAATTAACACGTTTGGGGCTGTAGGGAAAGACTGGAACCAGTTCACGTGTGCCTCCTGCACAATAAACTCCAGCAGCTCTGTCCTGGATTCACTCAGCTCCCAGTTCCAACACTCAGCTGGAGAGCAGAGGGGCAGCTGTCAGAGACAACTGATTTATGAAGGTAAATGTCGAATTTTCTCTCACTGGTTCAGACTCGGGCTCATTAATTCAAGCCTCGAGCCCACCCAGAAATGCCAAATGTGGGATTTTCTGCTATTTTGCAGAAATTCCCCGAGCTAGCAAAGTCCTTTTCCACCCCTGAGATGGAAGAAAAGAGCAGAAACTCTTCAGGTCTCGCTCTCAAGGTTGTTTATTTGGTCTTATCTAAAACATTTTCTTTCTGACCTGCCGAGATCCTTCCAGCAGGGCACTCGAAGGCCTTCTCCCCTTAGAGGGTGTGTTTATCTTTTATACTAAAAGTTACACACAGATTATTTACTAATTGTCTCCAATACCTATTCCCTACATTAGACAGTCAGATTCTACTCTAAACCAATCACTCATGTCCCCGTCACTGAGAAGATGGAGAGAAGAAGAAGAAGGAAGAAACCTAAAAAGCCACGAGGTTCCTTCATCTTGGCAATACCTATCCCCCTGTACTAAAACCCAAAATCTACTTTTACACACTGTAACGAACTCATTACTACTCTATTTAAGCTCCTGTGACCTGTAATTCTTCTCTTAAGGTTGGCAATGGTTCCCATGGGCTAAAATCCAAATCACAGGTGTTTTGGGCTCTGATCCAAGATTTCTGAGACCCCCGTCCAGGTCCCCTCCAGAGCAGTCAGAGACAAGCCCTGGTTCCCACAGGTGAAGTAATAACATTTATGAGATACTTGCAAAGCATAAAAACTACTCACAGAGCTTCACTACAGGAGTAATTTTGTAATTTAATTTGGACAAGGCGGGTAATTTTTGGAGGGGTACCCCTGTCTCCAAGCCCTGCCTGCCAACCTGGGCCCATGGGAGCAGTGTGAGCACCCTGAGCTGTGGGACACTCTCCATTCTGGGTAAAATCAATGAACATTCTGAACAGAAGGTTTGGAGGGAGAAGCTATCTTTCATGACAACTGGTCAAAAGAGTAGCCAGGTCACCATTTTATTGTGGACATATGAAATAATTTTTTTAGCACTTTAGAATTAAACTGCTCACTTGGGAATGATGAAAATTAATTGGTTTTAGGGTAACTATGGGAATTTGATATTTCTGTTCTCAGGTTTATAGCATGTCATGCAGTAAAAGGATCTGAATCACAAATCTGTCCAAAACTCTGTCCATGTATTAATAGATTTCACATTATATTGACTCATCTAAAATTGTATGGAATCATGTCAGACTGAAGAGTGTTTTCGTGGCAGTTCCCCCACGCCAGTGCGCTAACACCACTGTTACACCATTGTTACACCACTGTTACACCACTGCTACACCACTGCTACAATCTGTTTGGCAGTCATTTGTTGAATGTAGCTTCTATTAGCACAGCATGGGAAAATGCATTTTTTTACATTTTTTAAACACTGCAGTGTCATACTACTTGATGATTCACAATTACACTAGAGTTTGCAAAGTCTTTTACTCAAATTAAAAAAAAAAAATTTAAAAATCTCCTTTTACTTTTATAAACTGTAATTTTTCACTTGTGGTTTTTTTTGGTTGTCGTGATCGAAGTCTGTTGCTTTTCATGAAATCAAACTAATTGGAGCCCTCCTCTAACAAACATGATAAATGGCTGGTTTCTTTTACAACAGAAACCACGTAGAATAGCATTAAAAGATAAATTCTCTGGTTTTATCCATCTCTATGACAAATGTGTCCATAACACTCAAAACAGACTTACACTTGAGAAGCTCAGTGCAAGATGAAATATTATATAAAATATAAAAATTCTAATAGCAAACCAAATCTAAAATTATGCTTTTTCATCCAGCCCTTCTCCTCCCTTAAGACGCACCTGATTAGGACAATGTGAGAATTAGGAAATTAAAATCTGTGTGTTTGTTGATTTTCTTTAAATAATAGCCTAAAAATAAAAGGAGCTCCTAGAAGATTTAAAGTGTTTTTAAAAAGACAAAACTATTGTATTTATGTTTCCTTTCTTTTGCCCATGAAACTAATTAAACTGACTTTTTCTATCTTGCTTCTATATTTTTCAAGCATTGAAAAGAATTGTGAAATCCTTATAAAAGCATGAAAAGTCAGTGTCTAAAATATGGGAACGGATGACCATTAGAATTAAATCAATCCAACTTTGAAATATGCATTAAGGGTATAAAACTTACTATTCTGCCATACATTAGGATTAAAATAAAACAAGTTCTGACAGTCATTTCAAAAATAAAATGTGTATATTTTAGGTAAAATTATCATAAAAAAAAATAGAAGCACCACCTATTTCCTATTTATACATGAATATTCAGTACAGCTTGTGCCATTCCCTGCTCCTGTAGTAATTAAGTATTCAGAGCAGTAAACAGCTCAGTTGGAATGATTTTATGACAAACGACCAAAAACATATGAACCACAAGAGCCCAGCCCCTCCCCTCTCCGTGCAGGAGCTCCATCACTGGAATCAGCTGGGAGCATCATTCCCTCTCCTGGCTCTCCAGCGTGGGGCCAGCTCCCCTCCGCTGCCCCCACAGCAAACAGAGGAGCAGGGCACGCTGCAGAAGCCTCACGGATCAAAGGACACAGCATTTAAAAAAAAACAACAAAAAAAAACAAACCAGTATGGAAACCAAGCCTGAGAGTCCAATGGCTGTTGGATTGATTGGTAGCAGGGGAAAACAAAAGCTCAAATAAATGAATAAAGACTAAAATCTATGAACATAGACACCACCTTATATACATGGCACACACATGCAAGTGAAAACACCTTTATTCTCTGAAGTTTTCTTAGTACTGGAGGTGCTGAATGAATATGTGCTGCAATGTTGGTGGGGATCACAGGTTTAGCATAAGAAAAACACGTGGAAGTTGAGATAAACGCTTTTGGATTCCTTTGATTTGAACTTCACCTGATTAAAAGAAGCTTTTGCTGCCCCACGTGCACTGCAGGATGTGATCCATAACCCACAGAGAGCTGGATCAACCCCACTCTGCACACCCTGTCCAGACCCTATCCAGGGTACACCACACCCTATCCAGAACAACTCCAGAACAAGGGGACGCTGAGGCAGGAGAAAAAACAGACAGGAGGGGAGAGAAAGCTGAGTGCTAATTCCTCTGTATCTGGAATATTAAATATTAAAGGTGGCATTCTGGAACAATCACAATCCTCAGCAGCCTTCAGTGCTGAGCTGCTCCTTTCCACAGCTCCCAGGTCTATTTTCTGTGCTTTTCACACAGAACCAGCACATTAATTAGGATGAGATCATGCAGCTTCATCCAACAATGCTAATGTTATCTGAGGGCTGGATGGCATCCAAATTTCATTTCCATATATCACTTGGGCATTAAAAATGATAAATCAATATTTCTAATAGTTTTCCATTCTAATGTATTGCGGTGGAAATAAGCCAGCATAGCCTACGAGAAATATGCAGATTAAAAAGGTCAGACTTTGAGCATAATGAAATGTAATTATTAATTTTGGTCAAAGTAAACTTGGAGGCAATTGGTCACTGAAATCAAGGAAAATTCAAGAGGAATTTGAAAAATTAACATAATTTTGAAGTTAAACCAAAAACTAACAGGTCAGTGAGTCAATTCAGTTGAAAAAAAAATGTTCATTAGCTCTGAGCAAGGGAGAGGAAATGAACTCCTAAGAATTCAAAAGGTATAACTAAAAGATATGTGCTTAAGTACAGCACATCATGGTTGTAATTCCAGAGAATATCACACATGAACTGTGGCACTGACAGTAGATACATCCACTGCTTAACTCTAGGAAATATTTTATATATTTTCACCACATGCATTTAGCTCCAAGTTATTGAATGATGCCTTTGTTTTAGGTTTGGTTTTTTTTCATATTCAAGATTTTAACAGTAAAATGTACCTGACTGACAAGACATAGAATAGGAAGAAAATATTCTGCATTTTTTTAAGCAATAAATAGTCCAATAAAGTCAAATAAAGATAATTAAGCTGAGTATTGCAACATGCATATGAGTGTATTTCAGACATTATGTCAGTAAAAGTGAGAACATAAACAAAAATTAAAACAATTAAAAAAACAGTAGAATAAAAAAAAACATTCCATTCTAAGTGCATTCTCTCACATTCTAAAGACATAACAGCAGCTTCAAAACACTGTTCCAATAATACTTTTGAATATTTGTCAAAAGAATATGCAAATCAAAGAAAGAGTTCTTATAATTAATTTGTATTAACTTTTAAGCTTAAAAACTCGGTTGAAATCTCACATAACAATACAAGAACAGCCAATTCCATTCAAATCTGTGCTGAAAATCTTGTTTAACCTGGGAGCTCAATCCCACTGAATTCACTGAAGTTATATAACATATCCATTTACTAAGGAAGCAAAATCAAATGTAGATCGAGTGAGTCTGCTTTAGAACCAAGGTGAGTCCTACAGGAAAATTCTGTCATCAAATTTCAAAATATTAATAGTTGGTACTGAAATTCAAGATTTTTGGAACATATACATCCAACTTCCTTACACTGCAAGACTACAAACCAGTTCTTTATGGAGCACACATGACACCTGTGGAAAATATCTCAGTTTCTAAGACAAATTTGGACTCTGTAGAACAGTAATAGGGAATTTAGGGTATGATCAATACCTTTTATAAAAAAAAGATAAACTAATTAATTGTGGATAACATCAAACCAAAATTAAAGTCAAAACTACCAGTGTTAACTCGACTGAAAATCTCCCAATAAGAATAATCTCCACGATCTTGACAGACAACATGCTCATCAACAACGATCTTAAAATCTTTCCTGGTCATGTGTCTTGGGTATGAAAAGATGGGGGATTGCCTTTTTTTGTATTTTAGATCTCTGTGGGAGGTTTTTTATTTTTTTAATGTGCATTGTAATTCCTACGAAGAATAAAGATAATACAGCTGCTTTATGGCTTTTCTCAGAGAACAAAAAAAAAAAAAAAAAATCTTAATTTTATCATAGTCTATTGTCATGAAAATTTGAACTTATTTAAAGCAGTGTGTGTGAGTATAGATCCCCAGTTACGAAACACAGCTGCAAAGGTGTGGGCAGATGCAAGAGATGGAGTGGTCACCAAGAGAGCACCTCAGGGAGCTCTGATTGCACTGAGAGGGAGCAGAGACACAGGGAGAGGAGCTGCCACCCTCACATGTGGGGATCCTAAAGTCCAGGGCAGCCCCAGGTCCCTTCAAGGCACAGCAGCAGCACGGGGATGTGTAAAACATCCTTAGTTTGCTTGCTGTGGCTCAGACTGACAGAATCATCATCCTGATGGAATTCTCCTCATTCCAGAGCAGCCTGTTGGACACCAGTGCGTGGCCAAGGCCCACTCTCCCTTTTTTTGCCCTCAGGAACATTCATTTATCTCATCTCAAAGTACAGGGATCCAAACCATTGCCCTCCTTCCAACACCCCAGAATACCAAACACCCAAGACTCCAAACTCTCAGTTTGCTGTCTCTGAGCTTCGTGGTCATTAATGAAGCAGGCAATTAGAGACAGTTTTTACTCCGTCCTTGCCTCATGTTGAGGGTGGGGATGTTTCAGAAATGCAGAGATGGGCAGAGGCTGACAGACACACACCTGCATGCACTGCTTTTGTCAGCAAACTGAGGTGCTTCATGTCTGTTTCCATCACCAACCCATTGCCTTACTCTCATTTTCTACCTCCAGTTAAGTGAGCAGTAACCTTAAGAGATGAAATGTATCCATTCTCCTCATAAGACCTTGACACTTTTAATTTTAGATGCTATTTGTTTATGCATTTTATTTGCATTCCAACTTCCTTCACACTAAACCATACCACTTGCTAAATATGAGAAATCATCTGGGATTGGTTTGGTGACAGTTTCCATGTCCATAAAGTTCTGGTAAAACACATTTCAAGCACACAATCAAGATCTCTATGACTACACAGTGATTTGCTTATTCCAAGGGAAAGAAAACAATCCCCTTTAGGCCTCCTGTCTTTTGAAGACTATGCATTTTAAAAAGACAAAAGCAGAATACAATTTCAAGTTCCAAAAGTTTGAAGCATGAGGGTGATTCCTGAGGAAATGCTGGTGAGCACATCTGAAGATCCACCAGGTGAATCTCTCAAAAATCCATGCCTGGCATTCCAATCTTTCCTCCCCACTGGTTTGAATGGTGTATGAATTAGATTAACTGTTCTGATTATTCAAAGAAATTTAGCTTAACGACCTGCAATTACTTTAATGGCTTTGGAATTCAGAAGGTAAGAAGGCACTATGTTTCTTTAAATGAACATTAAATATAAAATGTCTCTGACTGACTGTCATGAAAACCCAATTTTATTGAGATTTAAATTATTCAGAATCAATATCAGACATTAGCTATAGTTAGGAAGCTATGAAGACAGAAGGAGCTAAAAGTGACCCTTTTTAAAACAGAATAATGACATATTGTTTCAAAAGTAACAGGATATTTGCTGTGTATCACTGTTTCAGAATGCAGTATCTTTACCACTATTAACACTGAATTACAAAAAGAAAAATGGACTGAAGTTCATCTTTGATGAGTTTCTGCATAAGATCAGTTCCTCACTTTGACTATTGAATTTTCTAAGTCCAGATGAATATAATTTTTATTCTAGTACCATCATGTGCCTCCAGTCAGAGGCAGTAAAACAGTACTAGCAATTCCACACACAAAACGTGGCAGGAAACATTTCAGGTCAAGCAAGAATTAAAGAAATCATAAAAAGATTAGATTAATGAAAAATGCATGGTATTGGTGTGTAGCAATTCTCAAAGTGATTTAAAAATAGCTTCAGTAGTGTTGCTGCTTAAAGATACCTCATTCCTAAAGAGTAAAGAATATAGATAAGGAATGCTAAAGCCATAAAATTCATTACATGTCTAACCCAACCCCCCTGACTCTTCTTGCCAGTGCAGGAGAGTTGGAATACAGCACAGCAGAGGCAGTCCAGGGGATCCCTCACTCTGAATGCCAGGTACCAACAAGAGAAGGGAAACTTGGAAAACCAAGTTAGAAAACACAAGCACAGGGTAACCAAGAGCTCCTCAGTAGACACAGAAAGGGGATTGTTCCCAGCAATGTGCTTAGGGCTGCATTGGAGCACCTCCCAGCATGACCTCAGCTGCAGAACTACAGTGTAGACTTGGCTAAAAGCCTTCTGTGAGCCCCCAGAGGTTTCCTTCCCTTTTGAGGAAACACTGGAAAGAAAGACTGTATCTATTAGATATTATATACAAAACAAATATCCTAAATATTTACATTATATTACATATTAATTTTAAGTTAAGACAAAGTTATTGAGTGCTTGGGTCCTTAACCTTAAAAAAACAAAAGGAAGGGAGGAGGATAAATGTCACTGAAGTTACATATCATCAATTAATGCTATTACATAGGGATCCATCATATATTGGCCATAATCTATTGGGAAACGATAAAATTTCCACCAGCAATCTATTTTTAATAGCTGGGAACCATAAGCAATTCCCATCAACTCCCATCACCAGTCGTGGCTGACTCACACTCTGGGAACAAAATCACATTTACATATGCAACTTTAGGCACCTGGTTTTGATAACTTTGAGAGTTTTAACTCTACACAGAGCTATTGTACTCAACAGAGCTGGCACTCTCTCAAAATCTATATTTCATTTATTAATTCAAGTCACTCACAAAGTTTCTCCCACATTCTTCCAGCCCACTCCTATTCTAAATTTGTAGGCTAAAATTTATTCCAGACACATTTCCATATGAAACAATTTCTTTTCCCATCAGCACCCTCTAACTCCACAACTGTCATTAAGAAGATACAGTTGGGATGCTTTTTCACTTACTAATCAGTATAGTGCATAACAATGATAGTAGTAGTACAATCAATAAATAAAAGCAGTGAAATGCAAAGTAATTTTGTGACAGCAGTTTGTGCTTCAGAAGAAATAAACTGCTGCTCTTTGTGGTCATGAACTATCAGCTGGACACATTTTAAACACAGAAATGACAGGGTGCAGAGAAAAAGAGCTAGTTTGGAAAATATTTCAGCAGTTTCATGCACCAAATAAACAGCAACTATTTCTGTGGAACATCACCTGTGCTCCCAGGGCATGAGGAACACCTTCAAATACCAGCACAAATTGCTCTGAGAGCACTGAACACAACATTTCTGCTGCTCAGAAAACTACAGCCAGGGCTTTATGAGTTCCCATCCAGCCTATGAGTATATGTGCCTAAATAATAATTAATAATAATTAATAATTGAAAATTATTAATAATCACCACCACAAAAAAATCTTATAAAAATATCTCATTTGAGTAGGATCAAGGTGAAAAGTTCTATTTCTGCTCCCTCTGGGATGAACTTCTGGACCAGCTATGGTGAGTGTATTATTACTGATGTTCCGTGGGATTTTTTTTTTGGTCAGAAACTTCATGCGAATTACAGAAATTATAAGCAGTGAAAACATTCAAGGAGGTTATTTGGACTCACAACACCACTTTAATTGCACCTGAAATTTCACGCTAATAACTTTGCCCAACAGCAAAAACAAAACTCCAAAGAATCCACTGACTGCAGCAGCTCCTTGTCCTCCCCCAGCCAATGCCACATGCACAAGACCTGTACTTGTGTTTTCTCCCTCTCAGACCCAAGAACCATTGCCATTTTACCCCCAAGCCAAGTAGGAAAAATAACTTTCAATCCTAAAAATTGCCCGGAAAAATGATGTGCTTTCATACAAAATAGACTTTTTTCGCCTCCTGTTCGTTTCTATTTCACTGTAATATACTGAGTAATGCAAACACGCAATTTGGGAGTATTTAAAATCAGCTTGATTCCTCTGTATACATATGTACATGAATATTAGGGTTAGAAAAGAAAAGAAAACAAGATTATTTTTGCACAGAGGGAAAGTCTGCTCCATTTCATTATTGCTCTTTGAAAAAAGAGTATTTTCAACAAAACTGACAAAAGAATGGAATAAATTACATATGAAATTTTAATATTTAAAATGCCTATCATATTACAGCTTATTTTGAATATATTGAAGATCAAAGCTACAAATGACTGATTTTGAAAGTTCTGGTAATTTTCTATTTTATAAAGAAGACCATCCGGAAAAGGGAGTTAAAAACAATGTCAGTGCTAAGAAGTCATGGAGTAACAATACTGGTTTCTAATTTTAAAAAGTGCTATTTTTAAGAGTAGAGCCTTTCATGGTAAGAGAAGGTTGGGCTTGATTCCAAAGACAATAAAAAGAAATTTACTGCCCCCTCCTGGACTGGTAAAACAAAGTTACATTTTCTCTGAAGTCAAAAATCACAGGGATGATGTTCTTTAATCATTTACCACAGACTCCATCCATAAAGGAAGCTGGGAGAACAGGAGATGACTTTGACTTTGGGAGATCCCCAGAAGTTAAAAGCAGCAAGTTCAATTCAGGAGTCAAAGAACTTCAGGATTATTTTCTCAGAATCATCCTTAGCTGTATCTGTCCCATGGCAAAATGGTGCAGCAGAAACCATTTACTTCCATAAACAAAAGAGAAATACAATGTGATGCTCAAGGGAAAAAGCTTTTTGCCCTAAAGAGAATAAATATTTATTTATTTATTTATGCTAAGCTGATGTTGCTTTTGTTTTATGCTTGGGGTGTTTTTTGTGTTTTGGGATTTTTGTTTGTTTGGGGTTTTTTGCTTGTTTTTTTTTTTTTCCAGTTTGGGTTGTGGTTCTGAGTTTTGCATGGCAGGGTGGTAGTGGTACAGGGTGTATGTCTATGATCCCTTACTGTTCAAGATTGTAAGACAACACTGGTTTTCTTGAGGACAGAAATGTAAAATACCAACTGATCTTGCCAACAGAAACTGTGTATTACTTCACCTTAAAAATTCTATGAAAAAGTAGCCCATGCTAAATTTAGCTTGCAGTAAAAACCAACACATATATTGGAAAGAAAATGAATTACATGAGCATTTAAAAATACTCATAAAAAGATTTTTTACTTAAAATGAAAATAATTAGTATGACTACATTTACAATCTACTTTTAGAGAATAACTTCACCAAAAATCAACATTTCTTGGCACAAGGTAGAGCAAGGATTGAGAAGTCTCTATGAGATGACAGCCAGAAAGGAGAAGCAGCTCTGAAGGATGGTGCAGGTGAAGGGCCCAGAAAGGCAAACACAGCAAGGGCTCTTCTCAAACAGGAGATGCTCAGCCAAGGCAGGATGAGCTCAGAGCTGTGACCAGCAGCACAAAGCTGGGCCTGCCCAAGCTGGGACCTGCCCTTGCCAGGGCACTTCTCCCAGGGCCAAACACGCCTCAATAAATTCCTAAAACCAGCCCAGACATCCTTTCTGTCAACATCAAATCTGCCTATTTTCTGCAATAGGCTTGAGATTTACAGACAATGTGAAGGAATTCTACTTTCTGAGGCCCTGTCTGCCCTTCCTGGAGCACCAGAAGTGACAGAGTTGATATCTTGTCCAAAATGCTGCTAGATTTTGTTCATCACATCCTTTAGGAATACTACTACAGTTGTAGAAGTAGTAGCTACTCATCACTGCGTGGAGTTTTGCCTTTTGTTACGGAAACTAACTTTATGCTGGCAGAGGAAGCTCTGAAGTGTTTGCCCCGTGTCTCTGCCTTTCCAAACTCCCTCTGAAATGAGAGACCAGCTGGAGCCATGAAAATGTGCAGCACCAGATCTCCGAGTTCTTCCTGCCCAGGAGATTCCTCCTGCTCATTCTGGGCTCCATGAAGCCACTCTCCCTTCACCAATGGAACACAAAAAATCATCATCTCTTTCTGAGGGAAATCATAATCTCTTTCTGAGGGAAATCATTGTCTCTTTCTGAGGGAAATCATCGTCTCTTTCTGAGGAAAGAAATAGGCTGCTCATTGCAATTTGGAAATAATCTAACGTGTGTGCTCAGGCCTCCCACAGATGTTAAGGTGCTCTGAGATTCCTTGCTGATGAACACAGCAAAGCAAAACACCCATCTGGACACACAAAATCAGCACAAATGGAACCCTGGCCAAATCATTCACTCTGGATTGATGACTATGGCTTTTAATTTAGTTTGCTCATGAAATTCATTTAGTTGTAGACTATCCAAACATAGTTCTAAAATAATAAAAATTTTATTAATCTGAGAAAAAGACACAAAAACATTTATAAGCCTCTAAAATTATCACCATAGAAACTCCTCTGGGTTCCAAAAGGCAAAGCATTTTACAATTATATGCTTTGATATGCTATCACTGTATTATTAAGTTTAATCAACTGTTAATATGAAATTAGGAGGTCTTGTAAGTACCTCATAGAAGAGTCTTTGCTGATAATATATTGGGAGGTGTAGGCAGTCCTCAAAAACATTTTACTCATTCCTCAGACTATCGTCCATATCATGTAAATTATGATTTCAGAGGTGCTACGCAGATCTGTTTCAGCTCTAGAAAGAATATTTGGAAAGAATATTGAAAATAATACAAGTCTGAAAGCAATCCAATCTTAAAAAGGGGGCTTAACAAACAAATCTGGCAGATGCCAGAATCAAATTAAAAGAATCGCTCTAGTTGTAGATTTCAAAACAAAGAGCTGGGGGAATTTGTCATACAAATCAGCAGCTTTGGGAGCTCTAGCTCAGCCCATCCAGAGAGCAGCCTTCCATACTCATCTTTGCCTTTAAACACTGCCCTTCTCCAAATGCTTGTGGAAAGATTTGACAGGTGAGAGGGATCTGCCCCCAGGTTTCAGGGGGCTTAGAGGGAAGGAGATCTTTGGGGCAGAAACACATGGACAGAGGGGCACTTCAAATGTCTTGATTCTTCCACCATCCACGTGCCTGCTTCCAGTGAGGTCTTCTGCTTGTTAAAATCGTCCATAAAAAGTAAATCTGACAATTTGGGAAGCTAATTCCCCTTCAATTGAAATAAATCTTATATTGCAGATAGCATTAAATGGATTTGTCTGTGCAGTGGCATGCTTTAGCTGAGGAACTGCTGCACATGGCAAACTGCTGCTAGAGAATCCTAACAACATTAATGCCATTTTTCTGCATAATGAAGAGTGGAAATGTGATCTGCTGCTTCCAATTCAGTTTGGGATGATGGACACTGATTTGCCCTCATCAAGATGATACAGTTACATGCTGTTCTAGAGTTCAAGTGACGAGGTTTTTCCTAAATGTGAATGTCCACATTTAAACTCTTTTAATTTAGCCTTGTGTCTATCTTTCCCAAGCATGTTTTGGGAACATTTTCACTTTCACTTCTGCTTCCACTCTCCTCAGGTGTTGACTATTTCTACCTGTTATGCTGTGATATTATTTATTTCATCCTAGCTCAAGCTGTCAGACAGAAAGGAGGTGAATGACTGGAGTAAGAACTGAAAATTGATTCTATCTGCATAGGTAATGATATAAAAACTACTGCATTGTTTATTCTGTGGCTTCAAGCAGATTTTGATCAAGGTTAACCCAGAGGTGAGTTACAGGACCTGCCAGAGGTTTGCAGTGAGGCTTTGGAGCAGACATTTCATCTCCACTTCTCCTGCTGACTGTCTTTAGGCTGCCTTTTCAGCATGGAGAGACACAGGGCTTGCACTTCCAGCATCCCCCAGTCACAAACTGGCTCCATCTGACAGGGGTAAGGTGCCAGAGGAAGGTCAATGCCCAAGCAGAGCCACTGCCCACCGAGGCAAACTTCTGTGCCTGTGCTACCCTAGCAAGGGTGCCAAAATTCTTTTGGCTGCTTAATTCAAGTTTGTGTGTACTAAAGGTTGTTTTTTTTGCTTCAAACCAGTTGCAAGCTATCAACTTTTAGTGCTCAAAACACTCACCAACTGTCAGGGTATTTCTGAAATCGGGAATCTGGAATTAAACTGACCCCCTCTAGACCCAGAGGCACGAGAGATGTTGGGGGAGACAGTCTGTTATATTGGTAAAAAAACCCCCAAAAATAAAATGTTGTACTACTTTGCTAAATTGCCAAAGAGCTTCAGAAAAAATAAACCACACATTACAGTGCACTTAATAAACCAGAGAAGAAACAAAGGTAAATCTTAAAGGAAACTCCTGAAGAGGACCTTGTGGAGTTTTACATCCCTGTTTTAACTGGTGAAGAGGATTCTGTGCAGACTATGACCCTGTCCCTAGGCAACTAAAAGCTGTGCTGTTGTTTATGATGATTAATTTCCTAGACTGTTATGTTTCAGGGTAATAAATTATTTACAATAAACTTCAGTAAAGCTAAATGAGCTCAGTCTTGGGAAGACATTTTGAAGGTGTGAAAAGCATTGGGATGAAGGGAATTAAAATAAAATGCCTAGACAAAGAATACTGTCAGCTTCAGAGGGTGAAAATTGTAAAAGGAAATGTAATTATTTGCTATAAAATATGGATGGATGAAGTGAAATTTTGAGAAAATAGATTTGATCCGAAGTTTTCAGGATGAAGCAAAAGGGAATCTTAAGGTTGTGAAGGTAGGGAAGTGTTTCTGGTGATGTTACTACATTGCACTACTCCAAAAATGCAAGAGAAACTAAAGACAGGGCATTAAACACTTCCAGTCAGGATTTCACTGCATCTTACAGCAAAATTTCTGGGTTCCACTCACGCCCAGCTATGCAGATGCTTAGGCTGATCATATGCTGAGCCACTATTAGAAATGTAAACAAACAATTAGGAAAGCTCCTACTCAATAACACAGGGCAGAGCATCCAAACCTCAATGCAGCTTAATGGATAAATAAATCTCCCTGTTTTCTATGCACCGAGACGTTTCTGTCAGCCACAGCAGCAAGGCCCCATGCCATGGGGAGCCAAGAAACATTTATCCAGGGCAGATTTTTTTTTTTCCACTCAGTGCTCTAACAGACTAAAAGGGTCAGAGAACTCATGTGCTGATGCACTCTACCAATAATTTTTTTTAACAGATGAGAAAGAAACTTGACAAATGTTTAAGTAATTCAAATAATGTCCAATTACTGTATCTTTCTCTCATCTCCCTTTTTTTTTTTTTCTTTTTTTTAAATAGATTCTTTGATGCCTTTTCCCTTCAGGATAAAGAACTTCCCCTTAGTACTACACAAAGCATATTCAGTAAAAAGAAAATAAAGTATAAACAGAATAGGGAATGGCTTGCCAAGAGAAAGTTAACCTATTTTACTATCTGGATGGATCATGACATCTTCAGTTAATTTTAAAAAATCTTACCTATTTGTACTAAAGGATTAAAGTATTATGAATCTCCTCCAATTCCTAACTCAAAGATAAAATACAGGCGAGTTGTAACCAGTAAATCTATTTTTGAAGCAACAGAACCTACGCTGCACAATTTAAAATGTGTCTACACCCACATAAAGAGCTTCCTATTTAAAATATTACAGACTGAAATTGCATGTCCGGGTTTGTTTACTTTAAGTCTCACAACAAAGACACACATTAAGCATGATTTAAAGCTTACAACAGTCTGTACATACAAATACTGAGTTTTTTCCACTTGTACCTGAGGAAATTCAGATTTCTCATCTGTGTGGAGGGACCAAATACCAACACACACCTACACAGCACAGGTGATTCAAAGCTACCTTCTTCAGCACCTGGAGAGTTGCCTCCAATTTCAGTCTTCCTCAGACACTATGGGCAACTACAGTCACTTTGAAGATGCCATTGGATTTCTACTTGTGCAATTTTTTAAAAACAGACCCTAAAATTAGTTTCTGGGACCAGTTGGCTGGCTCTCAGTAAAGTACTTTAGAGATCCACTTTTGGTTACATTTAGATGACACAGGCTATACTGTTTTAATCATCTGTGCTTTCAATGCATGGTGATGAGGGAATTATCATGCACTTGGGGACACGGTGTAATTAGGAAAGTGGCACAGCAGGGAAATGGAAATTATTTTAAAATCTTCAGAAATTAACCAGCCACTATAGCACTGCTGTTTGTTTTAAGTTGCTATGGAAGCATCCAAGCGAAAAGCATGAACAACGAATCAAAAGAATGCCTGGTATTATAAATAATTAAAATTTCTGCCCTATCATTTCTCAAGGCTCATAAGAAGCAAGGACGTGCAACCAACTGGGTCAGACAAATGATTCCATTCACACATCTGGTAAAAGAGTCTGCCTGAGCATAGCTAATATGCTGGGGAAGGAATATTTGAGCAGGTGTAATTATACTAATGATTTATTGAATGTTTGATTAATTGGAAATTAAGTGAATGCACAGTGGCAGAATTGTCATAGCAAATCGTTCAGCTGTTTGGTTAAAAGGTGCTCAATCTCCCTTCAGTAAAGCAATTAAGAACATCCTAAATCATGGAAATGAATTATCTGTACAGAATTATCTGATGTAATGATACTGTACACAAACTAAAACCTATGGACACACTATCCTAACAAGAAGTGAATTCATGAACTCAAAACACAAATTCCTTACACTGCTTTTTAAAACAAGAGCCCTCCTGACCTCCTGAGACACAATGAGGGAAAAGAAGGTCTGTAGAACCCAGAAAGCCTTGAAAGCTCAGGAAGAGGCTCACATTGCACATAATTAATCAATTAATGATTAGGAAATCTATATCCCAGATAAATCTTTGGTTTATGTCTTCAGTGACTTGTTTTAGAGTAACTTAACAAAGAACCTCTACTGCTGACTTCTAAAAATCTTCCCAGCATCGGTTAAAGAATCTGCCAGAAGAGAGTTCTGATGTTTCTTTTTCATCCTAAGTTCACTGCTTACAGGTCCATTCCAACAAAATTACTTGAGTGCTACAACTATAGGCTTAGTTTGGGATATTGAAACGCAGTTGGTCCCTGACATTTGGATCCAACATTACCATTTGGATCCAGAATGTCTTGCAATAGCTTTTTAATAGCGTGGTTAGCAGGAAAAAAAGCCAAGTCCCTTCATAAGTGGGATATTATCAAAAGACTAAAATTATATAATGCAAAGCCAGAATCAGAACATGCAAATGAGTAGTCAGCCTGCAGCAGGTAATTATCAGATAATAGGTTTACTATTCTTATCCTTTCAAGTATTTGGTAATGCAGTTCAGAAAATTTTAGAAGAGAACAGTGAGCCCACAGCTAGTTCTTGGAATAGAAGATTACTTTAGGAGTTCTATAAAAAATAAACATTGCCTTTACTATGAATCTTAATTAGTTTAAGGGAGCTTGTTGGGGTGTGGATCAGGAGACCAGAGCCACACTAAACCCAAGCTAAAACCTGGCCCAGTAATTTGTTTTGTACTTGTGTGTCTGTGTGAGGGGGAGAGCGCTGGCAGCTTGGAGATGGGGTCTCTTCTCTTTGAATCCTGCTGAGGTTCAGGCACATTCACATGCAACACCTAAATCACAGCTACCTGAAACAACCTCTTTCCTACAATAAACTGGATTTATTTTTTATAAAACTGGTCCATATAGAGAAAAAATTCTTTATTCATACAGACCAAACAGCTCTGCTTAATTTCTAACCACAGCCAGGAGTTAAGAGGACCTGGCAGCTACGAAGGATTTGAAGATTTCCATGTCTAATGACAGTGACTGTTTTCCCATAAGGCTGATGCAAACCATGTAGTCTTTAGTTTAAGCAGAGAGTTCTAAAGATCAAAACTGAAAAAAAAGAAATAATCTGTGTTTTCTCCACCTACCCTCTGAACAGGACTTTTCTATCTACTAATTTTCTTCTCCCTCTGGGAGTGAAAGGGTGATAGCCCTGTGAGCTTGCTGAAAGTTGTCAAAGCCATAGAACTAAAGAGAGATCAAGAGAGCTGTATCCTCTTCTTTGAATGCTCATTCCCAACCTGAAGAGCTCCTTCAGCAGCACTTGAAAACACTTCATGCTATAACCACAGTAAAATGGGAGCCACTTGACTGAGTCAAGCATGGAGCAAATCTATGATCACACAGCTCCTCTTCTCCCACTTTGTGACAGAATGCTCTGATCCCAATTAACAGAAAAGCTTAATTAAAATAAAATTAGCACTCTTTGCTTTCCCTGCTGTCCTCCCTGCTGTGAAAATCTACTGGTACACCAACTTGTAATTACCAAATTGACTTATTTTAACATGTGCTCTTTGAATTTCCATTGATCATATTTTGTTCTCCAGTCAGCCTGGCTCTTTGCCAGTTCAATGAAAAGAACCACCACCTTTACCTTCACATGAGAGATGCCAATATCAAGATCACTGCTAATCCTCACGCTGCCTATCAATCAGCTGAAATATTACTCAAGGTTTTACATAACCCTAAAACCATCAAACCACGTGCATAATTGATGCCAGCATGTCAAAACAAGAAAGAGCACGTATGCCCAGCAATCCATTCACAGAGAAAGCTCCCCCAGTTAGAAACACTAAATATTGGAGGTTATTTCCAACAATCATCAACTCATGTCTGGTTTATTTCCTACAATTATCAGCTCATGTCTTGTGTTGTTCTTTATGGCAGGACTGGATTTCCTTCCTGGGAGGCAAACAAGAGGGATGCTGCCTTACTGCTACTGAGACAGCAAAGCTGGAGAAAATACATTTGAGTGACTCTGACATCACTTTACTCATCTAGCAGCTGGGAGAAAGCCTTTCCCAAAGAGAAACTCTCCATCTAACACTTTCCTTCACCAATAATAGGACAAGATGTTTCTATCCCGGCAAGAAAGAAAAATACATGATGGATCATATGGAAGGTACAGAAAATGTGGTCAGACAAGATTTAAAGAAACACATATTAATAATTCAGGTGATTCCCTAGATCCATATAACCTATATGGAAAGCTGCAGAGGAAATAAGAAGGTTCAAATCTTTTTTCATAAACCTGTATGAATAATTCCACTTCTGTTTGGATAGTGACACAGATTTGAATAGGTGTTACTATTGAAATCACCTCGCATATTGTAATTACACACCACAAACTGTTTTTTAATGTGGGATCAAAAGAAGTTCTCCTTCAATAAATGCATACTGAAATATTAAAAAAATTGTATAAACCATCTGAAAGAAAGAACAGATAATGGATCATCTTAGAAAAGAAGAGAATATCAGTTCAGTATTTAATGAAATTCTTAGGTTTCTCAGTAGTATAGAGGTAAGAGTTCTGTATAAATGGAGCAACAAAAACATGCTGGATATTTAAGTTTGAAAATAATTTTGAAAAAATTTGAAAATTCTGACACTTCAATAAAGAAAGATTGCCTTTTGCTAGAAGAAAGAAATAAAGTGCTGATTTCTGGCTTTCAACTGAAGTATGCTATCTTTAGCTTTAAACCAATTCACATTCTTTAACTCGGATCTCTCCCCAAAAGCTAACTGCAAGTCTCCCAATTCAGTTCTAAAACCTGTATATACACTCCTGGAAATACAGCCCAGCCCAGGAAATCACCAAGACACAAAAAGCTGTTTGGTCACTCAGGAGCCTTTCCAGCTCTTCCATTACCTTCACAGGTTCTGAGGAACAGATGCCCAGGTGTTTTGTTTTTCCTCCCCTGATAGCAACTGGTCAAACCCCAATGGCTGTAAAACCTGAATCTGGTTGTAGACAGAGCTGTGGAAACCATTTCTGCTTCTCTCCCCACTTCCTGGGTGCAAATATAACCAGCATTTGAGAGTTTGAAATGCTCCTTTTCCTTCCTCAATAAATGACATCATTCTAATTGTTAAATACCTGAACACACTCCCATAAATGTACTCAACAAGAGTTGATGATATTTCTCTCATGACCTCCTGCAAAGTGAGAACAAACCCCAGGGAGCCACTTCATCTCAGGATTGCTGCCACACACCTGCCCTTGCTTGCCCAGCGAGGGTCTCCCTCAGAGCAGGGCTCCTCCAGCTGCAGCCAGCTCAGGGCAAACACCCAGGGCCTGCCCAGAGAGCCCCAGGCTGGCAGCAGGCACAGGAGAGACTCCTGGAGATGCTCAGGTGCAGGAGTGAAAGCAGCACAGCCCCTGTGCCTTGTTCTGCAGCTGTGCTCCTGTCAACCCTGGGCCAGTCCACGGGGAACTGGACTTGCTGGGAGCACTGGACCCTCAGTCAGCCAGCCTGGCTGACAATGTGGCACACAGTTTTTGAGATACTACCTGCCCTTCAAACAAGGGAACGCAGGCACCTGGCTCTGACCAGCCACGATTTTCAGGAGAAATTTTCATTTCCTCATTAGAGAGGTACTTCCCATCATAAGTACAGCAGAGAAGAATAAGTTTCCTGAACTATTATTAATTGTCCTATTCTGGAATCTCACATACTTCATTTTTCAGTTTTCCATTCAGTTTCTTGCTATTCTTATTCCATTAACATAAGCTGTGTCTCAGTGCAACTGTGCCAGCACAGAGTGCATGTCTGACATTGTAAAAACCAACCAAAATCTCACATTTAGCTATTACACAAGCACATTCCTAATATAATCCATTAAATAATGAAACTGTGGCAGAGAACAAATAGCAGAACTCACTCAAACCCTTTGTTTTTATAAACATGGTGCAGACAGCTACAAATCTGCTGGCAGTAGTGGGGCTTCCTGCTCCAGAGCTTAAGCCCCGTGCCTGGCAGACTCTAAGAAAATGAGGAATCAGTGATGGAATGTGGCACAGTTTTTGAGCTATTACTGCTCCCAGCATCCTGGTGCTGCCTGCTGGAGAGCTGAGGGCCTGCTGCTCGCCACCAGGCACCAAAGTTTCATTAACCAACCCCCAGGATTTATTCCCGATGATGTTTTTGACGTTTGCACAACATTTTTCATTACTCCAAGGGAAAACAAGAATAAAGGATCTCCTGTTTCCAGACCGTTGTTTAAAAACACTGAGTTGGCTTTATGGGAGTGTTTTGATGCAGTAATTTTTGATTTAGCATGGATTTATAATCAGCAAGTAACTATATGGGTTTGTAGACTTTGTAGTTTAAAAGGGAGTCATTAGAAAACAACAATTTACATATGCAATGTTTTATGAACAGACAGCAACAAAAAACTAAAAACACTCTTATCCCCACTTACCACAGTCTTGATGCTTATTTCCAGCATCTAGAGGGGAAAAATTTTTGCCAGTGTAAATACATTTATTCCTACATATGTGCATTAACCTCAGTTGACAATGTAATATAAAAACTGTATATAGTAAGCATCAAAATAAATTTGTGCAGATATTTTTATTTGTTCCTAGAAATTAATCCCCCCTAGTTTTGCTTTTTTTTTTAGTAGTAAGTGATGCTTTCTATATTGAATTGACTGGAAAAATTACAGTTAAACCATTTCAAATTGGTGCTTTATAAGGGGAAAATGGATTGTGAAAATACTGTTTTCTTTCTTCCATGCACTTAAATATTTTGCATATTTTATCTGGAACTATGCATGTCTCATCAATTTAGCAGAGAGAGAGAGAAAACTCACATATAGGAAAACTTTAGAGCAAAACAGTTAAACTTTACCTTTTTTTTTTCTTCAATGCAGAGCAATCAGATAACAATAAAAACGTGCATGCTGATAATAAATACATTTCTTTCCTCAATCAGCTCCTGTTAACCATCATAATCCCACATTACAACAGGGAATTTTGCAGAGAATACTGAAGGCCAGCAATCCTCAGTTCCTTTCTGTTTGAAAGGCTGAAGTGTTTCAGGGCACAGCTTTCCTGGGGACACCCAGCCCTCTGCCCATCCCCAGAATGCCCTGACAAAAGGAAAACCTTTCATTACAGACAATTATAGAACCATTATGATGGACAACAATGCAGCCACACAAAAACTGCCAGCCACTTAAGAATGTTTCACGTGAAATCAGAACACAAGAATGAATGAAGAGCTCAAAGCTCCTTGGAAATGTCCCTCACATTTCCTCCAGTGTGCTTGCACACCTCTTGAACAGAGGAAATTCTAAGATCAGAGCGCTCAGAGTCACTGGGCATGCTGAATAAAACTCATGGCAGAGGCTCATCATTAGTCTCTCTTTTCCTGCTTCCACTTGAAGCTAAGTCAGCATTTTATGTCTGGAATAATGCGCTCGGGCAAACACAAGAAAAGAATATTCTTCATAAAAAAAAAATTCAACATATTCTGTAGAACACTGAAGGTGTTTGACTTTTCCCTTATAAGAAAACCAATTACACTAAAAATGAGATCCCACTATACAGCACCCTAAAAAACAAAAACCACAAAAAGAATTGTTTTCTAAAACCACTTGTACTTTTAATGTGTAAAATAAACCAGTAGAGTGTTTTAATTGCTCAGAGATTATGTCCAACATCCAGATAAACCCTAAAGATGGCCAAAGAGGCCTCAGTACAAGGCTAAAAGATTGTATTGATACCACCACAGAGACAATGGGGAACTTTTCCCTTTTATCCTCTTTGCATTTATTACTGCTTTCATTGTGCTTTCAAGATTTTCACCATCACTAAATAGAAGTGGAATTTCTTTTTCACCACCTTTCTACTGTTCAGTATACAAGAGTTAAGAGGGAGATAACAAAAAATTTCTAAAAGCAGACTATTAAATAAATAATCTAAAAAACTGCATATGTAAGAACTATGGAGAATTTTTAAGGCAGCTGCACATTTCCATAAATTCACATGTATATCTAAGTAAAATAAAACCTTTAAAGGACAGCTATAGAGAATTTTTTAGTTACATGACCTCAAATTATCCATTGCTTTTCATGTTGATACTGAAGAGAACTTGGAACATCTAATTAAATTTCAGGATTGATTTTACATTTTTCAGTTTGAATTTAGTGGATCTGCTTTACAACTTCCAATAATAAAACAATAATTTAAAAAAGAAAGTAAAAAGAGACAAAGTAAATACTGTTTTGTCAAAGAAGTCATGAGTTGCTCAAAAGGATGGTATATTAACCATTTTAGTAGGACTGATTTACTAGCAAGGGTTTCTGATGAAGACAACTGATATAATCTGTATAATTAATCTGTGTCAGCTCAAAGAGATTCTTCTATCCTCTAAGAAGTTGGTAAAGATAAGAAGAATTGATTTCCTGCCCCTCCCATCCCTCAGATGAAGCCCTGTCTGAGGAACAGCATTTCTGGTTTTTTATTTACTGCCAAAGAAACACCTCACCAATACATTTACCACATGTCCAAGGCTGAACCATTATCACATTACCATCAGACATCACACAGAAAACAGGAAACTTGGATGAGTGAGCAGTGGCAAGTTTTGTTTGAATGCAAAGAATGCTTAACTGAGAATTACACACATCTCACATCAGCAATATCATTTGTCATCATCAAATGAAAATAAAAACATATCACAGGGGTCATTCTAAAGGAGATTTGTGTATGCCTGAAAAATTATAACGGTTCAAAATAATTTTTATGTCCCTATATGATGAGCTGGTTTTGGAATAATAAATAAACAAAATTCTTCTGTGACCTAATAAACAGTTCCACCTGTCCTGAGGTGTCACAACAATAAATTATATTTGGGGGTCACACAGGAAAAAGAACAAGACAAATCATGCACAAAAATCCATGGACAAAAATCAGAGCATCAGAAAATAATGGAATCCCAGAATGGTTTGAGTTGGAAAGCACCTTAAAGCCCATCCAGTGCCACCCCTGCCATGGCAGGGACACCTTCCATTATTCCCAGGCTGCTGCAGCCCCAGGGTCCAGCCTGGCCTGGGACACTGCCAGGGATGCAGGGGCAGCCCCAGCTGCTCTGGGCACCCTGTGCCAGGGATGCCAGGAGGAGACTGAACCCTTTTCCTAAGTACCACAGAACAGGAATTTTTCCTCCAGCAGCCAAATCCTCCATCCAAGTCACCAAGTGGGAAATCAGCTCCTTCAGGCAATACCCAACCCTCGCACTGTACAGTCATTTCAGTGTTTTCAAAAGGAATTAAACTGTCTTGATTACTAAAATAAAAAAATTGTGAGATATTTTAGGAACCTCTTTTACTGACTAGTTCTTAGGATGAAATATTAAGTTAGAACATAAACCCTAGCAAGGTACAGTTTATTTCTTTTTCTACAAGATAAACTCCCTGATGTAACATTGAATCTCTGTCAGCTTGTTTATTTTTTTAATTTCTCACTTCATGACAGGTAAATATTTATTACCACTGGGCGACTTATGCATGTGAAAGATCTTTCAGGATTCCCAAGTACTCACTAATAGAAATGCAATTAAGAATAATTTAGTTGAAAGCTGTAAATGGTAACTCCACAGCGCACACCTCCACTCCTAGCTCAGCTCAGAAACATCTTCAAAATACAACATCCAGACACCAAAATTTCTTATGCACTACATCCATACTGTCACTGGCCATTGATTTCAGCTTCATTAAACCTTAGGCATTTTATTGAATAATTAGAAAATTCCATAAACATGTATCATATTCCTTTGAGGAGCACTGCTACAAAAGGGATGACATACTAAATTTAACCTAACTTTTAAACAGATTCTTAAGTACAAAACAAAAATAAAAATCAGCCTGAGGAGACAAAAGTAATATATATAAACTTTGAATAAACAAGACTGTACCAAAGGCTTTACATTATCTACTGAGAAAATAAAAATTAGAAAACCCAATAAAAGGAATATGAAAGGAAAAAAACCAAACTCTCCCCCCTCCAAGGGGAAAAAACCCAAAAAATCCCACAAGACCCCAATAACCAAGGCAAACTTCATTATAGAATTTGCAAATTCTGAGCTTTGTTGCACAAGTTTATAGATTTCCAAGGCCAGAATCACAGGTCCAGTTGGGTTAATGAGACCTCTAGTCAGGCAGACAAGAGCTGCTCCAGTTGGTTTGAAACACACACGGACTACCATGAGCACACAATTACCTGAACCAAGCCAACTCACAGCTTCCAACTGCTGCAAGAACTTCAGTGTTCAGTTGTGTCCAGAGTGCAGCTGAACTTGCTGGATGCCATTAATGTGTCTGACAACCAGAATTCCCTTTCCCATAAACAGCTGGGTGTAAATAAGTATAACACCAGACTTGAAAATGCTGACAAAAAGTTTAATGCCAGCAACACCAACTGAGCTTAGAATGTGTTTCTGTGGCTCATGGAATTGCAGTGGCAAGTGTGGGAGATCAGCCACTCTGTGTTACAATGGTTAGAGAAGTAACAAAGGTCAGCCGAGTTCTGATTTATTACTAAAAATTGTTTTATTATAATATCTACAGAAAAAAAAATGCAGCTTTCCCTACACACGGCCATGGCACTCAATAGCCCCCACCTGCTATTAATCTTGCCAGTCAAAAAATCCCCTTCAACTCCCCCAGATGCTGTAAATAAATGTCTGGCTAAGTAGCCAGGTCTTGTGCAGTGCCCTGCAGGCCACACGAGTCAGACTTTCATAGACTGGCTGGAAAAAGCAAGTTAATAGTTGTGGGTCTCTGGTTTATCCCCAGGAGCTGCACATGGCAGTTCCAGAGTAAAAGAATCGACTGCTAATTTCACCCTCCCTTATATAAATGTCAAGCATTGTGTATTACCCCATCCCTTAGGGACTCATGTGCAAATGTCTTTTGTGAACATTATTGTAACAGCAACCTTGTTGGGAAAGCCCAAGTTGTTTGGCAATCCCACACACAGCAATAATTAAAAATAAATAAATAAACCCCGCTATTAAAGTTAATAAACCTGCTCAGATAAATACGCTTAAGCATAACAATCATATTACAGGGCAAAGCAAATCTCAGCAAAATCAAAAGCTTTAGAAATGGTGGGGGTTGAGGTGTACTTTTCAGCTTAGTAATGTATTCACTTGTGGTTTGAACAAATTAATAGAATTGCTTTTATAAAAGAAATTCATCATGACTATTACAAAAATAAATAAAACGAACTCTGTTTTCAAAAGCATCATCCCAGAACAATTCACCTAATCATCACCAAATCCTTCAAGCTGATTTAGTGCTATATCATTCATATTCCTGCTTTGAGAATTGGCTAGCCCAGCTCCTCTTTGCTCATTATGAACAGAAATAAATAAATAAAAAGAAAATCCTTATCAAGATACATAAATCCAGCAGTAATCCTCTCCCACTAGTAAAATAATCTAATACAAATAATGCCTAAATGACATCAAGAGTTCAGGGAGAAAAGGGAGATGAAAGAGCAAATGAAAAGCACTGAGGCTTCTGTGACAGTCAGGCCACTTGGTCACAAAAAGTGCTCTCATTTTAGGCTGAAGTGTGAAAAAAAATAGTATTTAGGACTAGTTTCCAGAGGTCAGCATGAAAAGAAAACTGCATTTTGCAATGCCTTAAGTCAATTTAATCTCTTCATTGCCTGGTTCTTGTGTGATTCAGTGAAAGAGCAGCTGCTGTCACATACATGGATTTGATGGTACATATAAACATGGAACTACAGTTCCAACTATTTTAATGTATTACAGAGATAATGCCAATGTGGCCATTGGAATGTTTCAATTTTTACCACGTACAACAAACAACAGAGAAGATAAAAAGTAGAAAGAAGACTGGCCCAAGAGAAACTATTTTTTATTCATTTTTTTCTGCAAAAATAGTTTTAGTGGAGTGAGGATTCAGCACATGAAAGAATACACAGGCAGTAGAAAAAATTATTTTGGTGTTGTATCAGATGTAAACCAAGCCCAGTAAACATCCACAAGAGCTGTGGTGACAGAACAATAACAGAGAGCCCAGACCACGGCTTCTGAGGATGAACAGGCCTTAAAGTAACCTCGAAGTTATTATGAAATGAAGTCGTTGGGGGTGAGAAATAAACCCAGCACCTATTCCGTTTCAAAAGGAGGCAGGATTTACTGGCAGGGGTGTTCTTTAGCCTGCAGTGCCATCGTCTGGCTACGGAAGCTATATCACCATGGCGTGGGGAAATGCAGCCAGCTACACATCGAAATGGAAGAAAAAAAGAACAAGCCTTAATACCACGCACATTTGTAAAAAATACATGGCACTGGGGCAAGTTGTAGTATTTACACTATGAATGCATAAATGAAAATGTGACTCTCAAGTAAAGATATAACATGAGACCAGAACGTTCAAACCAAGTGACTAAAACTATGGCCAAAAATGCCATGTAATCACTATTCAGCCTTGTAATGTTTTGGTTTCTTTGTTTTAATTTTCTTTTTATTTTTATTTTTTTTTAATAGAGTCATTAGTTTAAACTTTAAGTTAAACTGTGTAATTTGAAAACCACTGATAAATAATTTATGATTGCAGACCTTAAAGGCAAATGCACAAAGTGATATTTCATTAAGGGACTACAACAACAACAACAACATATTCTGAACTACATATCTTGTAACATTTAAACCTCGTACATATAATCCACTCTGAGCTTCACTATGCCAGGGAAAAAAAAAAAAGAGCATTTTCCTTCTTATAATGATTATTACAGCACCTACACCTAACCAACTTTAGGGGTAAGCAAATCCAATCTGAGTGATGTTTTAGACAAAGCTCAAATAAAAGTAATGGAGAGACATTTTTGGTAACTAAGGACTTTTCGGATCATCAGTCTGGTCCCAAAATTCAGATAGATAGGATAAAAAATCCCCAGCACATGATACATGTGGCCCAGGGAAAACTCACAATAAGCTTAGATAGATTTCAAATACACAGGAAAGTAAGAGCAAGGTAAGAGCACTTTGTGACATTTACATCAACTTTTTTTTAAGTGAGTGTGATGTTTCAGAGCTCTTTTAATTAATTTTGAAGCAGTGTTTGAGGTGAAAGAGGAATCCAAAGAATGTCTTGAAAGATAAATTCATTAGTATGCAGAATAACTTGGTCCAGGCTCCAATCTAACTCGATTCTTCTGTGTCAGATTACAACAGATCAGATTTGAGTACACTGCTGTTTGGTTTAAAGGCATAAAGTTAATAAATTCCCAATGAAGTTCAGCTTACAGAGCTTCCAAAATACATACGGACACTCTGACAGAGTTTGTACTGGTTAAGAACCTTGAAAAGTGTGCAGAACTTCTAAAAATATGACACTTTCCTTTGAGGGCTTGACTTTAGGAACCAACATTAAAAGTTTTGAAACACAATAATCTCCAAATCTCACAGCAACAATTAATATTTGCATCTGCTCCAGCTGAGGCTGGAAGCACTGCAAGTGAGCTCACATAATCCTTTCTTGCCCAGATGTAACCGGGTGCTTTTTTCCTCAGAATCACAGCTGCAATGTAAATACAGCAACCTTACCCTGCTGTCTGCATCACCATGGCAGGGACTGAGGGAATGCCCAGAATTACAAAGGTTTTGGAGGGTCTTCAAAGGAATTTCAGCAACATTCCTTTTAAATTCTTTTAGAAATGTCAATGACTGTAAATAAAGTCACCTGGGCTGATTTGAAAAATGAATTTCTGGGTCCCTTGAAAGCATTTTCTTCTCACTGCAAACAAAAACTGTTCAGAACTCCAGCACCTGGTGTGTGTGTGTGTGGGTGATTCTGCACAGTGTAGGAAAGCTGTGACAGCACAAACCTCTTCTAAAGAAACCAGCCTTCACCCGAGATGCAATCAGCTTTTTGGGACAGAACCTGGAAAATAAACGCTTCAGGAAAACACAACCACGTGCTGATTTGTGCTCGGATCAAAACTAGGTGGACATGGACAACTTTTGCACTTGATGGGTTGAAATAACAAGCTCTGTTTCCAAAGGAATGGAAATTCAGCATCAAGGCAGAATCAGTGCAGTCCACTAGCTGGAGCAACATTTAAAAAAACCATAGGTATCACGTTATATAATTAAAGTATCAAATCAGTGAGGGCTCTGTTACTACATGGAAACAGGTTTGCACATTTAAATGTCTCCCTAGAATAAGTTGTAGAAAAAATTAATTTCTACATCACATTATCTGTGATTATATGAAATTACTTAATCCTTTATAATAAAATACATAGGGAAATTACCATGTCACTGTTGTAGGCTAAAACATCAGACAATAAAAACCAAGACTGTGGTACGGGTGGCAAAAGACAAGATTGTTTAATACATAAAACTTGGTCAATAAATTGGGGCGAACTTCCTACTACACAGAACTGACACAATTAAGACATGTTCTTAATTAAAAATGTTCCTAATCTGATACACCATTTTAAGGAGACTTTGATACAAATGTAGCTGTACTGGAGAGATGGAGTGTTCCTTTTCTGCATGCTATTGAATGGTAATGCTCTCATGGACACGCTGCAATACGGATTCTAAAGGTTTTCAATTTACCTTTTGCCTTTTTTTTTTTTTTTTTACTTAGACTATGTAGTAAAGATTCAAAATTCATTACATTTAATAAGCAGTGTATCACAGTTCTTCAAAAGCATTTTATAAAATATAACCAATACAAAAGGGCAAAGTTCTTCAGGTGTTCCAACTTCTCAAAACTCCTCAAATACTGTCAGGGGAAATTTCATCCCCAAGTCAGTTAGAAATAAACTGAGCAAGCATTCTGCATCTTCAAAGGCAGTGAAAAGGCATCAAAGCAGATACAGACCCAACCCTTGTGATGTAGAGGTGTGGTTTACAGCTTTAGAAAAGAATGGTGGAGATATTGACTTGCAAGGTCACGAGAGCAGCCAGTGTGCTCTCGACTTGATGTCACCTCCCACACCTGGCAGCTCAGAGGGAAAAATCAAAGCCTGATTTCCTTGGTTGTTGTGAACCAAAGAAATACTGGCATCTGTTTAGGAGAAATATGATAATACAGGAGCTGAGGACAATGGAATAGAAGCCAGCAATACAATAAAACAGTATCAAACTTTGGGTGTAAAGGCAAAACGTTTCAGGAGGCATCAATAAGAGTGTCCTATCTGTGATCATCTAAGGCACTAAGAATGTTTTCCATCCAGTTGTTGTGACAGAACCTCAGTAGCTGCAGTAAGATTTTTACACCTCACTGCAGATTTTGTCTTGCCTTATTCATTAACTAATTATCTGTTCAGCAAAAGGCCACAGCAAACCAAAGTTTTAAGAAATACATCAAACAAATTTGTTGAAGCAGATGTTCCCTGCTGGATTTCAGACAATTCACACACGTAACAAATCCGCTCTCTTCTTAGACTTCAATCTTTTTCAAGTCTTAAAAGTGAAAGACAGCAACAAAGATTTTTTTTTTTTAATGGCATTTTTTGAAGTCAAAATGTTTGCTCCTTGGATGGTATGCATACTGCCATTATCTAGGGAAAAAAGGTAAATTAACTTTCTTCTGTATATTAGCCTGATGATAAGGAGGGATAAAAGGAAGGGTAAAAGAAGTCTTATTTAGAATTTGAATATCAGCATTCTTTTTTCAACATTTATGTTGTATTTTTTTCAGAAATAATCCCTGAACTTTTAAAAACCAGTTGTGAGACAGCAAGTATGACATAGTGGGACATGCCTGTACACTAGTCCTTTTAATTTCACCCAGGGTGTCCTACTTTAGTAGATGAAGAGATGAGATAAATGGCAGAATCCCTGGATTTTCCTGACCTTGATCAAGAAGAACAAATTTTTAGCTGAACTGTGCAAAACTGCTATGATTACATCAATCTAATCTGAAAAGCACATGGATTATATATAAACCATGGTCTCTGCCTCATCCATCAAATTGAAAGACAATAAAACATACTTCTATATGAAAAATTGGGAAAAAAACTCCTTTAACCCTTTTTACTCCTTATGTAAGGATCCCCAACAATGTTTGAAAGACTACAGAAACATGCATACATATCCAGGTTTCTAAATATGGATATATAGAAATTTAAATGTAAGTGCTCTTATAATAACAGGCTTCCTTAGAGAAAAAGACACTGCATCATTGCTGAAGGAATCAGTTCTTAAATAATGGAATTAGGAAGTTTTGATCAAACTGCCCAACCAACACCAGGCATCCATAACAAGCTTTTGCTACAGAGAAGATTTACCTGGCAAGAGATCAAATACAACATAAAAAGACAAACTGGAATCAATGAGAAATGAATTGGATTACTGGACAGAAGCACATTCTTGCACGTGTTCAAGCTACTGGGAAAGTTAACAGAACCAGCAGGTACAAAAAAACCTTCCAAATGCTGCTTACCCTTTCCTAATCCAATCACAGCCATGCTGTTAATCAGGTTGGACTACAGCCCAGATATTAATTTGGCAAACAAAACAATCATCTGATTCTGCCTGTCCCCTTCAAATATGCTGAGAACAATCTGGCACTGATATCTTGCCACGCATGTGCTCCTGGAAAGCCATCTGATCAATTCATGCTGAGAGGAGAGATCTCTGCATTACATACAAATGCCATACGGCTTTCCCTATCCTTCAGCAGTGAGGAAATGTGCACTCCACTGCCCAAGGAAGTGCTGGAATACACTCAGTGAAGGGAGGCAGCTCAAAGAGTTATGGATCCTTTCAACTAAAAATAAATAAATCCTGCAGATGAACTCCTACTCTGTATGCACAAAAAGCTGCTGGCTCATCAAAGCATCACTCCCTCACTGACCAGAGGATTCCTGTCCTGCTGCTGGAATTCCTTCCTGGAAACACTTTCAGACGCTGCCTACTTCCTCTGCATCTCCTGAGTTTGGGTTTGATCTTGGTTTTTTTGTCTCTTCACTAACAAACTATCTCAACTCATGAATTTTCTTGCTTTTACCTTTCCTGTGTCTCTCCAGTGTCAAGTGGCTGGGGACAGCAGCTGCTGCCTCAGCCAGCTCGTCACAGTGTGTCAAATCCTTTGGGTGACATCCTGTCCCTCCTCCTTCACTGTGACAATGCTGCCAAGCACAAGCAATACTTCTTTTTGAATTACAGTTTCCAGAGAGCCTCAATGCCCAAAAAAGAGCCCCCACAACGACAACAGCTGGGTACCAACAGAGGGGTTAACAGAGAGGAGGAATCACAGCCTCTGGAGGCAAACATTCCTGGAGAAGGATCCCAAGCCTGTCCAACAGACTCAGATGTTGCTGCAGCCTCAGAATGGAGCCCAGTGCACAGAGGGTCAGTGCACAACCTCTGCTCCCACCCACAGTTATGCTGAGTACACGAAGTATAAGAAACAAATGAGAATTTTTAATACCTAATATTTCTAAATATTTCCATAAGAATATTTTTTTATTCTGGTTATAAGGAGAACAAATGCCAACAATATAAGCAGCAGTTCAATTCCTGAAAGGACTTGAATTATCAACATCAAAATTAAAACATTCCAACGAAATACAGTATTTGATAAAGAAAGAATGTTATTTATCTCTCTCCATTTTATGACTTAGAGCAGTGGCCTGTCTCAAGTTCTTCTCACGAATCTCAAGTGCCATTTCCAAGTTTCCTATACAATACTTTCAGTGAAGAATACACAGGACTGCACAGCTTTTACACCACAGAGAAGCAGTCTCAGATCAGAGCATTTGTCTGGCATTAAATACAGACAGAGCAATGCAGCCTCCCCTACAGCAGCATGTTGGTGTGCTTGTCTCAACAGTGGCTCTACTACAAGGACTCAAAATAAATCATAAAAGAACTCACATTTCCATTCCTTTTTTCTGGAGAAATACAAAATCTCTGGATTTCTACCTCCCCAACAGGGCTCTTTAAGAGGAGAGCAGGCCTGTCAGTGGCTATTGTCCTTACTGAGAGGAAAATTAAAGTGCAGGACCAAAACATTTCTCTGCCTAAGCACAGGCTGGCAGTAAGTTAAATGAAAGGAAAGGCCTCACCCTGAGACTCTTCTGTCTGTGCAGAGATCATTTTGGTCACACCAGTGTAAGGCCTCCCTCTTATTTCAGTGCTGTTTAGACCAGGTCCAAAAATCCCTGTGACCACAAAAACACCTGCAAATAAGGTGGGTCATAGGTGCACATTGTTGACTTCAACCTTCTTTATCAAATCTCCCACATCTTTATTTTAAAAAGTGAGAAGAAAGAGAAGGAAATGTCAACTGGGAATTTACTTTTCTCTAAAGTGTCAATGACCATGAGACTCTCTGGCACATGTAAAGAATATAAAACCCCACACTGAGGAGTCTGGTTTATCAAAAGCTGACACCACCCAAAAACTTCTAAAAGGAAATGTTTTTCAAGTTTTCTGAGGCACTTTCTAACTTGATGTTTTTCATAGTTCTTAGTTCTTTCTCACACACACGGGTGTCGTTATCAGAAGTCTGTTTTTGATAAAATGAAGTTGTTTTCATACTTTCTCTTGGTGTGGAAAACAACTGATGGGCAGTTGTTTTGACCAACGGGATGAGAGAGGTGTCAGCCTTCTCCAATCCCTGCTCTGTGTGGAAATACTACAAATAGGGAGTCAGATGTTTTAATAAATAAGTTTTAGCCTTCGCCCAAGAAAGTGTGTCTGTGTGTGTCCCACAGCGATAGAAATGTTCCACCACAGCAAACGTTGGAGTCTTCCATTGCTGTGAATTTTTAGTGGTTCACAAACACAGACAAGCTCCAAGACCTGTTCTCATTCACAGCATACTAATATTTATAGATCTGTGGGTTTTCCCTTTTTTATATAACTTCAAAAGCCAATTCCCCTCTGTTTTTATACCTGTTGAAAACTTAATGGCCAGATGTAAACAAAACTTCAGCAAGGCTTGGGTCCCCCCATGAGTTATTTTTCAGTTAATTTTGACAGGTAATTAGCATCAAATCAGACTTCAGTTTTCCTTTTCTCCTCTGATTCTTCCCCCCTGAATCCCAATACTTTTACTTTACATTTAGGCAAGTATTAAAGCAAACAGTTTCTGTCTCCTGCCCCCTCCCTTGTCCCCAGGTGAAACATAATCACTTGTATGCAATGCAGGTACAATACATATGAATATATGCCAAAGTAGCTTGTGCATACATTTACTTCAGTGCTAATAAAATATTTTATTCATGCATATAAAAGAATGTTCTTTCTAGCTCAGTGAGCTTTTAGGAGTTATTAGCAGGAATGTGTCATATACCTAATAAAATTTATTTCAAGGCAAAAGAGATTTTTTTTTAAAAAAAGTAAAAGAAAGTCTGAGAACTAGCTCTGTAGACAATCACAGAATTATAATATGAAGATTTATAAAAATATCTTCAAAATGAAGATTTTTAAAAAATCTCCCAATAAAAATATAATTTATTTGCAGCAGCAATCATGTTTACACATATTAATACAGGGATAGGAGATGTGATGGTTCAAGATGAACACGTTGGCAAAAAGCCACACTGTATTAAAAGCTTTTTTTAGCACTCTGCCTTATCAGGGACTGCAGCACAGAAAATACACTATCCATGTCCCCTCTGTGTATTCAGCATATGTAAAAGTCATGCAGCAGAACACGTTGACACTTCAGTGGGAGGTCAAATTATTGTTTTGGCACTTCTGACACATCTGTCACTTCAATTCCACTTTATCAAATTACAGATTGCTAGATAGAGTTGGATTAAGGGGGAAGACAGACACACACACACAGAGGAGCAACTGTCACCACTTCACTTGTGAAATCCCATAATTGCATGTCAGTGACAGTGAGAACAAAAGAGCAGTAATGGTGCTGACATTATGAGCATTCAAATACCAGGAAACCTTGCAGCAAGACTTTGCACTCTGTCAAGCCACATGCCAGGAAATGGACTGGATTTCTGAGCAATTCCTCACATTAGAATTGCCAATATTTATTAGGCCGACTAATAAATAATGCAATGTCTTAAGTTCCGGGGCAACTTTCAGCTGCCTGTTTTTCCAGAAGTAATGCTTTTATTTGAAAAGAATATAAAACTAAGACAAAGAAGAAAAAAAAAATGCTTTGATTTAAAAATATCGCTAGAAGTAGTGTGAATAAAAATAAATATTGCCTAAATGATGTAGATTATGGGCTTGATTCGACTTCCTGAGTTTTAGGATTCCTGGAGTGCAACACATCTTGATTTCAAATAATTGCAAAGGGATCAGTCATGAATTTCAAGTAACTTCTGGCGATAAACAAACAAAAAACATACACCACACACACATCCCTTAGACAACTTCACCCTTTTGTGGAAGGTGGGAAAGCTGCAGCTCTGAGGAAGGCTCAGGCAGCGCCACGTAAATCTGACTGAGGTGAGCTGAGCTGTCAGGGGAAGCATCTGCTGTGCTGTGACAGGAGGATGCTATTCCCAGAACAGCTCATTATTCCCCCTCTGGTTCCTCCCCCTGCTGCCTGAATTCTGTGGTCGACCCTCTCCACTTTCTGTGGCCCTGCCCTGCGATGGTTCAACAACACCTGGCACTGTTTGTCCTACAGGGAAGGAGGCAGGAGAAACAGGAATCATTTTTCACTCTCTTAGACACCAGAAGGGCCATTAGCATTCAAAGCTCCTTTAGATTCCTCTAAATATATCTCCAAATACAGTTCAGACACTCCCCTACCAAGCCATTGGAGTCTATGATCTTCCTTCACAACAAAAAATAATTTCTTTTAATGGGAATGAAAATGCCTCTCGTATGCAGACTATACATATGCAGACTATACGATGCCTTCACAAGGGAATAAAAATGATACTTATTCCTATCCACTGCTAAAGAGCCCCTAAACAGCAGGAAAAGGGACTGCCATGAAAGCAAACAGTATAATTACAAATCCACATCTATGGTGCCAGGAGTTGACTTAGTCCCTCCTCAGTGCTCTTCACTATTTGATACTCTTATTAATTCCCTTCCACAGTAATCTGAAGATCAGAGAAATTGGACAAATATTTCCTCCTAAAAAAGAAAATCCCTTAAACGTCCTGAAAAACATCTTTATGTGATCACTACGAATAAATTAAAAACAAACAGACCAACCTGCAAGAAGCCATTAAACAGACAAAGCAAATATATATTAGCAATGCTGTTTCTTTTTCTCCTCATTTTGTCTCAGACACACTTTACAGCCTTGCCTACATCTGCCCTTCACACTTCTATTTCCACACGTGTAACTCAAGCCATATAACTGTAAGTACATTCCTCAAAGGTGTTTTTAATCTGTTTGTAAAGTAATTTGCGATGCACAGACAGAAGGTACTAAAGAAAAAGAATTTTAAAATATAAAATATTTTCCACAGGAGGCAGAGAAAAGGAAAGGCATTACTGCCTGCCCCATATCCCACAGCAAGAAACAGGGAGTTAGGAAACATTATGGCACTCCAGGGATCTTTCCTACCTTCCTGACCTATCGGGTTATTGCCCTCATGCACTGCCATAAACTCTGCAGCTCTCATAAAGTCATTGTGCTCCCAGAGCTGATGTGGGACATTTTCAAGTCAAGATGCATCTCAAAAATATTCCCTCCACGAGCTCTTCCTTCTCCAGAAGGGAAAATGCAGCAGGAGCCCCGGGGTGACCTTGAGCCCCCCGCTAATGGTGCTGAGCTGCTGCTGAACGGGGCATTTGCTGCCTGCCAGGGACAGGCAGGAGAACAACACTGCACATTACAGCCAGCACAGCCCCATCAGGGGAGAATGAACTGAAATAAAACCGAAATGAAACAGCCGGAGCTGAAGAACAAAACATCACAGCATAGCAGAAACTAGCTGAGACAAAGTTATCCAGCTCAGAAAGGTCACTGTAAGTTAACTTCCAGTTTGCAGTGTAAATTTTCCATTGCACGTGGAAATGTCACACAAAGGATGTCAGGGGATGTAACTTTATATCTGAGTTTTGGTTTCACAGCTTTGCCATGAATTAATTTGACGATATGACAATTGCAGAGTAAAACAAAGTATGTCCTCTGTGCTCTACTCTGATCTCAAAGGCAGAGGAGGACTGGGAGAGATCTTATTTACAGTTTCTTTTTCTTTTTATATTTTTGAAGATTACTATTTGAAACAAGTCCCATATAAACATGTATTAAAAAAAAAATACCCACAACAAACCTGCTCTGACCAAATAAAGATATGAACTGAGATGAAATAAAAAATAAGGATGACTTATAAAATATAATTTTATAAAAACAAGGCAGTTTTTTCAGGTAATGGGAGATGATGGAGTTGAGTAAGGGCAACAATAACAAAAAGGCTGTACACATTAGAAGTCTTCTTAAAGACAGACTGTGGCTGGGTTATATCAAATGGAAGGATTTCAAAGGAATCCACGTGCTCTCCCTCTTGGAAAAACGGCTAATATCCTTATTAACTGCCTTCCACCAGAACCATTTTGTTTGTGCCCAACACACAGAGTTATATCACAAAACATGGAGACAAGGAAAAACAACCTGGCCATCTGTCACGGGCCTTGCAATAGCAAAAAGTCACACAGGCTCTGGAATCATGACTCAAATTCCCAAACATCCCATGGCTAGCTGCAGATCCCCATGTACCTTTCACAAAAATCACACGTGGTATGTTCTTAACAGGTTTCTTCCCGTGACAATTTAAGGGTCGCTTTTCCACGTCTGTTCCTTGGGAAGCAGAGCTGAGCCATTCCTGCGATGGCACGAGTCATTAAACACCCAACATTGTGATATTCAGAACGGTGGTGGGAGATCACAGGGAGACAGTTTGGGTGTGTCAAAGGCAGGAAAAAGTATTCACAATGTAGGAAATGAGTTGTACGTGCACTTATGGGCCTTCTGCTGGGAATGGTAAAGGCAATTTAGTAATTCAGAATTACCCAGGCCACAGAAAGCAGGCTGTGCATTGCTTATCACCTGATGTTTTCAAACCTGGGAGGTTTCAGCCTTGCAGAAAATAAATAAAAATCTTATATGGAAAGGTCAGGTGAAGACAATGGAAGGAGATCACCGTGATGAAATGGTTATGATAATTATTTTGGAATTTACAAAATAATAGATTTCAAAATAGTAAGTACAGTTATTAAATTTGAGTTTGCCTCCAGGCAATACTTTAGTCATGGTTACATAAATTTTTACTTCAGTAGTTATAGATTAGGAAACTTCAGGAAAAAAGGAACACAAGAAAAGGCACCTTGCAGGTTTTTATTTTGTGGTTAACTGGGAAAATTTCCCATTAATTACTAATGATATAGTTCATTAGTAGTAGATTTCATTATGGAAGTGCAAATTATTAGATACTAATGATGCATGCCCTAATTGCAGTAGTTTGTCTTGATTTCAAGTTTGATGAAATAAAAATATTTATTTACAACGTTTCAGGTTTATGAATTACGTTACATTCTTAATTGATGCTTTCAAGAAACATGAGACAATGCATTAACATTAACCAAGATTGATGGATCTGTATTTGATGATCACTGGTAACTCTCTGCCTGGACTGGAAAGAACAACTGCCACTTAAATTTGGTAAAAGCTTCAGTTTTGGGACCAAACACAGAGAAAAGAGATCATGCAACAGCAAGAGTTATCACATTTCTGCTCTTTCAAAGCGCTTCACAAAACAACAAAAGGAAGAAGAAAAATTGAGGGGCTCCTAGACAATCCTTTCTGCTAATTGCAGTCTCTGCATGTGAAAGCTGGATATCCTGAGCCACTGAAAAACCCCTGTTAGGAAAGCACCCCAGCTGAGAGCAGGCACTCGGAGTCACAAGAGAAGGTACCAGGCACACACCTCCTGTAATTCTTCCCGAGGTACAAACCACGGCATCACAAACCACTAAAACCCCACAGTTCACTGGCAACAGGCTGGTGCTCTGCTGGATAAAAGCAGCAAGGCGAGGAAGAGGAAATGCAACACTTCCATGAATTGCTGTCCAAAGCCTGCCAGGCTCCTCTCACCTTTGCCCATAATTCACACTGCAGACAGAACTCAGAGCTTGGGCAGTTTTAGTAGTTGCTAACAACACTAAAAGTCAAAACTTGGGGTTTGGATGTAAGGTCCCAGCCTGAATTTCAGCACACTTTGAAGCAGATGAACCTAAAAGGAAGCACCTGGAGAGTTTGATGGAAACTGATGCTCAGAACCTGCAGCCTCAGTGGGACAGAGCCAGTACCAGCTAAGTCAGAGACTTTTCATCACTTGTTGTGTGCTCAACACTTCAACAAACTCAGTTACTATTCCACACAGATCTAGTAATCCAGATTTTCAAATTTCAGTAGCAACAGATTTTCAAACAAAATACGTTACTCTCTTTAAAACTGGATTGATATTTATTTCTGATAATTTAATTTTTTTTAAGATGAAAGCTTCTTTGTGAAGCCTTTGTTTGTTGGTCAGTTTCTACCATGAGTAAGGTGAAGAACACAACTGTGAATGTATTTTTATCTGGTTCATGTTTATCCACAGAAAATAAAACTAGAAACATTTAATCAACCTTTTAAAGAAAAAAAAAAGGTTTCAAAGGTACTACTTATAAAGCAAGAAAAAGTAGTCATCTTTCTGTCTTAAAAATATTTAACATGATATGCCAGCTTTATCATGAAACTCACAGAACAACTTTGTTAATAATGTAAATTAAGAATAAAAAGCGCAACTGCCTTGTAAACCTTTAGTAGTATAAAGAGATTAAGACTATAATTCCCTTCTGAAAAAGCAGTTATTCGAATTTCTAACAAGTATATTTAAAAGAGTAAGACTATTTTTTCCCCACTGAAGTTAAAATACAACATGAACACATACACATGTAAAGAACCATAAAATAATTTCACATGGTTTAATTAAATAAACAAAACCAAAACCAAACAACAACCAGGGAAAAATCCCAGCTGCTAGAGTTGCCTGAAAAAATCACATTAAAACAAGCCACTTACTTTTCTGTCCTCAGTTTCTACACCAGAAGTGCACTCTGCTTTAGTGTCCTGAAAGCACAAACAGAAAGCCCGTGTCACAAACATTGACCAGCACTGGGGCAGCAGCTCAGGCTGAACTGTTATCTCTGTACACAGAGTTATTTAAATATGCAATGTCTAGTATGTACCTTTAGGTGAAGTTTGTTAAACTTTACTACAGGCACAAATTTAAATATAGGATTGAAAGAACACAAAAAAAACCCGTATCTATTTCAAAATGGTGCAGCCAGCTCTCAGGGAAAAAAAATTTTACTACACATTTTCTTTTTTACTTCCATCTTGAGGAAAATATATTTCTTGCTCACTGTTTTTTTAATAAACAAGTGAGGGAAGCTGAAAGAAATATAAAGGTAAGCTAAGGAGGAAAAACTGCTCAATCTTCTTTCCGTTATCAAGTGCTATCATGATAGATATTTGATATTGATAGATATTTGTGTCTGAATCTCATTGCAACATGCAAGAACAGCAAAGCCTCTATTTATGATAAACATGGAAAGGTGTGTGTGCACAGACTTGTATATACGTGAATATTTGGGACATGTTTTCTTCCAGAGTGAAACAAATTATCTCAAACCTAATGATACCCAACGGTCCTTTTATTGCTAAAGTATTCTGACTCATTGAACCTGAGCATTTTTGTGCCACACACATGCAGGGAGGGGGAACGGTTGCCACAAAAATGATCCTCTGAAAGGCATTTATTGCTTCACATTCACCCTTTTTACAGCAAGTTACTACTGGAAACTGAGTGAGCCAAATACAGAGCAAGTCACTAAAATGTATACAGGTGACCTACTAATTTTCTTTTCAACTTCACTTTTCTAGTGAGGTTATTCTTGGAAGTAAATTTTGCTTAAGTATTGCAGCATTAAAGATTTCTATTGGGAAAAAAATAACACGTGGATGAGGGGACAATATTTTTTTTGTGAAAAGTACTTCCCCAACCTCTCACCAAAGCTGGAACTACTCTAATCAGATTTTGGATTATTTAGTTACTTGCACATAAATTCCAACACTGATAGCAAGTAGAAGCACCTATTAAAAATGAAAACAAATGTAAAATGAAGAATTTATGTTTCTTCAAACAGCATGTCTATTCACCTTAAATGAAGGACTGGTTTCACTTCAAAGCCAAAGACATCCTACCTACACCTACTCTAAAAAATTTAATTGTTCAACCAATTAAGATGAAGCAAGGTTTCCTAGGAAAAATACATTAATTCACAGCAAATTTTATTAAAGATGGTTTTATGGGGCATATCAAGTTGTGTCACCTCTTAAGCAGCAAAAACCATTTGTTATTCTATTACTCTTTATATTCCATCACTTTTCATGGGGAACTAGACTGAACTTTGTGGAATATAACACTCAAAAATTTCCTTTGAAGTGTGCCTTCCTGGGAGGCAGACAGCCTCTTCCCATGTCTCCCATGTGGAGGAGAAGGAAATACTCTCTCTGCCCACAGGCTCACTTCCTGAGCCTGTCTCAGAATTATATTTGCTTCTTTTTGGGGAGGGAGGGAAAAAAAGATTAGTTGTGGTTTTTTTGTTTTTTTAAATAAAAAGCCTTCTCCCTCAGGGAAATGAATTCAAACTCCATCAGCACCAGTGATCTTCATGTCCTAGCTGTGCCCTAAGTCACCTTTTGGAAAGAAGGTAATGTTCTTCAACATATTTATTGGTTAATCAAAAATGAATCATCTCTTTCAATTTTACCAAGGACAAGAGTGGCTCTGTCTCACACACTGACCTAAATTAACTGAAAGCAGAATAAAGCAGCTCCTCTCAGACTGCAGTCATGGCTAATGCAGGCTCTCCCCACAATGAATATACCTGAAGACCCAACAGCACTCTGATCCCTTCTGCTGCCCATGCAACACTTTAATTTGCTATTTCCCCACTGTCCTTTCCCATTAAAAGCAATTTCTAAGAAGCTCAAGTTCATAAGCATTCATTACTCAATTAAAAATGCAGTTTTACCTGGATGAAACAAAACCCATGGTCCTTCCCAGCACAGCTCATCTGACGTGGCTGTCTGGAGCAGCAAGAGGCACAAGAGTGGGCACAGGTGGGGCCAGCCCAGCTCCATCAGGAGCTGAGGAGACCACGAGCCTCACCTGGAACTGAGCCCTCACCTGGAACTGAGCCCAGCCCCGGGGAAAGATCCAGGCTCAACAGCAAATTACAGCATTTCTACTCTGTCCTTTATCCCTGAACATCAGACAAGCATTTCACCCCTTAGTTATCTATCTAAAGGCATGGAGAGTGAATCTTTACAAATTAAACACTGCATCTTCAGCCATGAAAATGGCATCCGCATGGGTTCAACCTCACTGCAATCCTGTGTTAGCTTTGAAATTATGTAGAGTCAGATTTAGCTAAAGAAATAGTTGTATGTCTTCAAGACTTCACACCTGGATTTAGACTTCTGCACAAGGGCAAGATAAAAAAAAATTAATTTTCTGAAGCAATTAGTGTTGTAATTCTTCAAACCAGTGAAGCTACTGACTTAATCAAATCTATGTTTAAATATAAATATTTGAGTATATGTCTACATCCTAGATATATCTCTTTTAAAGAAAAAATGCACACAGACCCTAAGCTTTAAAAATCATCAAAATGAATCATCTGTCAATCTCAGAGCAAGAAGGGAAGAAATGAGAATGTTCTTCTCTGGGAGACATCTGTGCTACTTTCTCTAAGTGCTAAATGACAAAGTGCTGTCACTTCATATGTGTATTGCAAATTTCCCAGCTCTATGAATTATTTGAGATCAGGAAGGACAATTGCTGTAACGCAATTGTAAAATCCTAGAGATCTGAACAACGAACCAGGCATATTCTTTAATGTTACATAACAAAAAAAAAAAAAAAAAGTAAAAACCCAGAAAGTATGGTCCTTCTGAAGAATTATTTTAAACAAACTATATAATGATCGAATACTTCACAGGATGTTTCATGGGAAAGACAGAATTAAATAGAAAACCCTGTCATCCATTTCAGTTTAAAACCAACACAATTCCTTTTTTCTCTAGGTGTCACTGCACAACAGCCAATTAAGAAATTTTATTATAAACATTAAGAGCTCTATATAAATTGTCTTTTTGGTCTGTTTTGTTTGGTGGCAGCAAAAGGGAAACAAAGCAAGGTTTTCTACAGAACATCCAGAGCAGTGCAGGACAAGCACAAGTTTAAGGGCTGGGATTTTTCAAGTTTAACACTGGGCCCTCGGGGAACAAATCATCAACAGTAGCACTATAAAAATTACTGAACAGAGGGAAATAAAAGCTCTAGAAAGCAAGTTGTTGGTAGTAGCATGGCCCTGCATGAGATTTTGGCTTTAGGATGCAGTAGGAACTTGCATAGACTTTATTTTATATAGTTTATTTAATTCTACTTTTAATTTCACTCCTTGAATTGCAAGCAGTAGTGAAATCACCATCCTGCAGTATCCATTAGTGCTGCTGACACTCTCCAGATCCCGAGTGGCCCTGTGCTTTATCCCACACTGCAGTTTGCTCTCTCCCTGCCACCCCAGCCCCATCCTTCCCCTGCTGCCCTGTCATCCCAGCACAGACTGCCAGAAAACACCCAGAGCAATCACAAGAAATCAGAAACTTTACAAAAGTGCTCTGAATTTCCAACATATTTTCCCTTGTCCCGTGCACGTAACGCACTGTGAAAGGCAAACAGAATTCCTGTGCACACACAGCTCCCCGCTGGGTTTGCTGCTTTTGAAGAAATTTTCCCAAATTAATAAAGTCCTTTTTCCCCAGCTGCCATGAAAGAAGTTGAAACTCTTCAGGTCTTGCTTCCAAGGTTGTTTATTTAATCTTGTCTAAAACTTTCTTTCTCTGAGCTGCTGAGGTCCTTCTGGCAGGACAGCCGAAGGCAAACTCCCCACCCTTGAGGCAGTGTTTATCTTTTATACTAAAAATTACGTTTGCATTATTTACAATTACTTTCCAATCCCTATCCCCTATGTTACACAGTCTGTCTCTACTCTAAACCAATCACCCGTGTCACCATCACAGCAGAAATGGAGAAGGTGCAAAAAGAAGAAACCCAAAAAGCCACGAGGTTCCTTCATCTTGGCATCACACACCCCTATGCACTAAAACCCAAAATCTACTTTTACACCCTGTGACAAACTCATTATCACTCTATTTAAACTCCTGTGACCTGTAATTCTTCTTTTAAGGTTGGCAATCATTCCCATGGGCTGAAATCCAACCCACAGGTGTTCTGGGCTCTGATCCAGGGTCCCCAAGCCTCCAGGGCAGTCAGAGACCAGCCCTGGTTCCCACATCCTCCCACAGCCCAGGGGGAGGGAGGATGAGCCTCTGGAATTCCAACTATCCCAGCGCTCCCCGGTTAGGTTCTGTAATATCAACGATGAGCAGTAGGTGGAAGCAAATAACCTTGTAAAATCCTGTTCAGCCTCCCGTGAAAGATAAACCCATCGCTGCTCAGGTGTTTTACACGTGTCCTTGGCACCCCAATTGCCAACAAATGATGTTTTATTCTTCACAGCACTGGCCTCCAGTCCCATGAAACAGCCAGGGGTTTAGAGATAAAAGGTGGCTTGCAACGTTTGAGGGTTTTTTTAAGGTTTGAAATTTATACATTTGCTGAAATNATATATAGATAGATATATATATAGATGGTATAGATACAGATACAGAGATAGAGATAGATTAGATATATAGATATAGATAGATATAGATAGATATAGATAGATATAGATAGATATAGATAGATATAGATAGATATAGATAGATATAGATAGATATAGATAGATATAGATAGATATAGATAGATATAGATAGATATAGATAGATATAGATAGATATAGATAGATATAGATAGATATAGATAGATATAGATAGATATAGATAGATATAGATAGATATAGATAGATATAGATAGATATAGATAGATATAGATAGATATAGATAGATATAAAATTAAAAATTATACAAAATCTAGCTTATTGATTCTTCTGGATATTTTTATTGACTGTTAAATGTCTCAAAGCCCTGAATTATTGAGGAAAACACTTAATGTATTTAGCTATCCGTTGGCCATTATGTTTCATTATTGCTGCTAACAAACAGGCTGCGAGCAGAAAAATTCATTTGAATTTCATATTAGTTCTACTCCATCCATCCTAGAGAGCAAATTAACCACACAGTAATACTTACTGAAGAGGAAAATAAAAGAAAAATGAAACCTTAGAATGTGACATTCAAGTCCTCACTAAGTTTGTCCCCAGCAACTCAGGCAGAAGCCTCATCAAATTAACAAAGCAAGGATCTGAGTGGATTCAACAGTTGCAATGTCAAAGATGTAGGAGAGGAGCTTTATTTCGAAAGAAATTGTTTCATCTCTATTTACTAATATTTGTGGACCAAGAGGTTTGTGTCTACAAGCTCAAACAAGAAGACTGGGCCATCTGCACTTATTTCTGACGCCTCAGGGCAGCCTTGGGGCAGTTTGAGTAGAGTAGAGAAGGAAACAATGCATCTGTGATTTAAAATCAAACTTCTCCAGACTTTAGGGAGCTTTCTTGTCTTGCTTCCAGATAAAAGTAGACTGTTAGAGGAAGGTTTGCAAGATTCTTGGAAACTGAACTGACAAATTTTATAATAAAAAATATTACTGCTTATAAAAATACTGCTGTATTTTTAATACAAGTTTGAAAGGCCTCGTGTGTGTGTGTGCCCTCCCACACACCCACCCACCACCCGGCTGTGCCAGCGAGCACCCAGCTCTGCTTTCTTCTGCTTCCAGCCCTTTCCTTCCACTCATTTACACTTTTCAAGGCAGATAAGAGTTAATTTTTTTTTTCTCCCCCAAGGAAAGCTTTGACTTTTTCTTAAATAAAGACTTGTTTGAGGGAGCAGGTGCTGCTGCTGGAGCTTTGTGGACTGGAGTATATAAAACCTTCATGCTCCTCTTTCTTTTCCTTCTCTCACCTTCAGGAGTTACTTGTCCTTTCCTTAATGCTCTCCAAACACTCAGGAGATGCACAGACACGTCTCTGCACAGCACACAATCCTCGTGCCTCCCCTCCCCTCCTCTCTCCAAACAGATGTTCCATTAGCCCAGTGGTGCAAATGAACCCGAGTGTGAAACCTCAATCTTTCTCCTTAGAGAGCCCAAAGCCACACAGAAAATAGGCAGCCCTTTCAGAAGATACAGATATAATTTTAAGATGGGAATCAGTCATGTAATGGTATCCAGCTGTAAATATTGACTTTTGAAGCCTAGATCAGTTTAAGACTTAAATTTGGTAAATATTTCATTTTCAAAGTTGCCAAGAGAAACTGACATTTGGTAAAGTTGTCAGTTTGGACAGTACAAAATCGCCTAAGATTCCTAAATGCGACATAATTTTGAGCTACAGGTCAAATCTGAAATTCCTTTTCTATATGTCCCTCTGCTTTCAAGGCTGAAAATACACAGGAAGCTCCAGAACTGTAAATTTTAACAGTTTAAAACTGTTAAAACTGGATATTTTAAACTAAATTTTATTTCTCTAATAAAATTGCCTTAAATAGACCAACAGCCACAGAAATAGTTGCATGTTTGAAATCACTGAAATCTAGGTGGTCAACAGATATTCCTGATAAACTCCAGGAGCTGAGAAAGATGCTGATATGATTTCAGCACGGCCACATGCTGTGTAAGCTGGGTGAAAACTGGCAATATAAACCCAGAATACAGACACAACTTTTAGAGAAATAAACATTTGCCAGTTTATGGTTTCAAATTAACAACAGCACAAGGGCACCACACAATTGCTGAAGGAATCTACCTTTTGCCAGTCAGGTTTCCTAAACGAAAGAAGCACAGAAAATTGCTTCATACCTCAGACACCAAAAAACCTATAGAACATCTTTACTAAGTTTAGCCACATTTGACAGGGAAATAAATAGAAGCTCAAAGATATTTCTGTATTTTTCATAAATAAGTGTCTGAGGAAAAGACAGAACATCCCTTGCAAAGCCATGCCCTACTCCAGCTGATGAGAGACCCCAAAGGGAGGTGGGGATGCTGAGAGGAGGAGGATTCACTTTGTGAAGACACTCAAGCAGCTGCCAGGAAGAAAACTGGGTTTACTGAGAGGCAACTGTATGGGCACAGGGTATAAATCGATAATAAAACTATTTCACTTAAGTCAAATTTTCACAAAATAAGCTCCTTTAAGGCTGAAGAGGATTTTTGTTGAACTTTTAAGTAGAGTTCAGTCATTTTGGTCTATGTAGTGATAAAAAGCATAAATTCAAATAGCAATTTTTCAAGCTTACAGAGTGACAGGACAGCAATTGTTTAATGACAGAAGATGTGTGATGACTGCAGAAGTGCCCTGGAAAATTAGGGCTCTGTAAAAATCTATTTTCTCTTTGATATTACACTACACTTGAGATTATCACGAAAAATCAAGTTTTATGCTTTTAATATGTTTTCACAAAATGTGGCTGTTTCTGTGCAGCAAAACAATTACATTCCCAATAAGCTGGCTATGTATTTACTATGCTTTCTTAAGTAAAAAAGTGAAAACCAGAATTTCATATCAGAATCAAGAATTCCCTTAATAAACAACCCACGAACTTTCTCACTTCTGCCTCGCTGAGGGGGAGTGAGTGGGGTTTTGCTGCCTACTGGGGTTAACCCACAGCCATCAGAAACTTAAAATGTTTCTGTTCCCATCTATTCTCAAAAGTCACAAGTAGTCAGGTCACAAATTATCAGTGCTTCATACACTGAAAATGATTTCATGTCACTAATGAGAATGCAGAAACAAAGGCATGAGTGAACACTGCATGCAAAGGACTCTTCCTACCATGAACAAACCCAACAGGAGCTCTGATGATGACAGCTATTGCTTCAACATCCAGGAGAGTAAAGGGGTTCGACTGGACCCTCAGGCCAGTGGGTGTAATTCAGCTTTGAGAAGTTTCCTTATTGACCAGCAATTACTCTTTTGTTCTTGTTGGCAAGGAGAGATGCTATGTCTCCTTCCATGCCCAGTGTAGGGCAAACAAGCCCAGTTTGCTCTGAAAGAGCTGCCAAGCTGTGCTGCCACCAGGCCAGCAGACCCTTTGGTTTCCTGAACATTTTCAGGAGCACACAGCTGAAAAGGCACAGTCCCATCAGAGCCAGCGTACAGCACCCTTCCCCTGGCACAGAGGGGAGCTCAGCCAGCCCAGCAGGGCGGCCTGCCAAGGAAAACAGCCACATGCCAGTGGCACAGGCTGGTCCCAAACGCTCAGCACTCAGCATCCCCAGCACGTGCTCAGCTCCCAGGGCTGCAGTTCACAGCTTGGTCTCCACTCCCATGGATTCTGGAGTCAGCACACACACGGTGCATTGTTCCTCCTGCACCTTTTCCTGCCTGTTTCCTCAAACACCAACTCTGCCCTATACAGGAGCACAAACTACAGTGATGAGCAAAGCATCCCTGAACACAAACAGGCCTGGCATCTTCTTGCAAAGAAACGACTCTGCCTCAGTGCTGGTCAAGGGATTTAGAAAACAAAACAAAACAAATCCATGTCCCCCCATCAAACAAACCATAAAACCACACAGCCCCTTCATGCCCCTATACACTTTTCTTCAATTGTGCCCATAGATTTTGTGGTTTTGTGTATAGATCCATGTGCACTGAGGAATTAGCCTTCTTTTTAAATAAAGAATATTGATTCTTTAATTGTAGTAAATACTTTAAATATCTCATAAAGCAATGCAGTATTTTTAATTGGACTGCTGATAATAAATATCTCTGTGTAACACTGTGCAGTATGTGAAGACATTTCAGTATATAACTGAAATACAACAGTTCCTGCATTTTCTTTATAACTGATTTTACTTATCTATTCAGACTAGTAAATGTTTTCCCCCATAGGTGTGTATGAAAGATGAATGCAAAAATGAGCTATGGCATTTGGGAGAGAGAGGTGCCAGGTATTCTTAAAGCAGCATAATAAGAAGTTAATAAACAGATTTGGATCAATCAAAAAATGAAGAAAATCAGTTTCCTCTTCCTTTTCTTAAATTAGTAGAGAAACGAGAGGAAAAAAGTAGCCATCAAAATGCATTTTTTAAAGAAGGTTGTTTTTAATCTTTATTAGTCTCATAATCTGCAATTTCTCACTCACCAGACAGGATAAATCATCTATTCACAGCAGAAAATCCAGTAGGAATGAAGCATCAAGCATCACTGTTGACATTCAGGAGCTGTCCAGAGTACCTCCATAACTCTCCCTCCTATGATTTCATGTAGCTTTTCTACTTAAATGCACCAGCCCTGAGCTGAACCTTGGGACTGAGGCTGCAGGCTCTCGAGCATTCCAAAGGGGATAAGGACTCATCCCCCTGAGCAGGGTAAGAATTCATCCCCTGAGCAGGGTAAGGGTTCATCCCCTGAGCAGGGTAAGGGTTCATCCCCTGAGCAGGGTAAGGGTTCATCCCCTGAGCAGGGTAAGGACTCATCCCCCTGAGCAGGGTAAGAATTCATCCCCCTGAGCAGGGTAAATCTCCTTTACCTGAGCAGGGTGAGGGCTCCTTTACCTGAGCAGGGTAAGGATTCATCTCCCTAAGCAGGGTAAACACTCCCTTTTCCTGAGCAGGGTAAGGGTTCACCCCCCTGAGCAGGGTAAAGGCTCCCTTTACCTGAGCAGGGTAAGAGTTCCTTTACCTGACTTGGGTAAAGATTCATCTTCCTGAGCAGGGTAAGGGTTCCTGTGCCATTTCATAACCAGGAGATTTCTTCTCACTAACTCATCCATCCTGTTTCAGCAGCTTCTCATCTTTTTGGCCTCATGAAATATCCCATGGCAATCCCATCGTTTAATTACATATAATGTTGGAAAACACACCCTTTTGTTTGTTTTTAATTCGTTCATCAACCGTTGATTGGATGTTAACAGTTCTTTTCACCAGTGAAAAAGTGAAGAACTAGAGCAGTGTTTAAAATGCATCAGAGGTCTCAAATTTTAGAATTCACACCAACACATTTCTCTCAATCCTGAGGAAAATCCTTCATCTCTTCCCTGTAACCTTCAACTATGTGACACTTGATAAAATGTGAATGTTCCAGTTTAATTAATGAAGTAGGTGATGTGTTGACCAAGGAAAAAGGTATTGCCATACTTATTTTAAAATTCCATTTAGAAGATGATGCCACCAAATCTGATGCCATTAAAAAAAAAAAATCTGCACAAAATGAAGAAGCTCATATTAAGAAATGTCAGCTCAGCATGGCCAAAAGAATCTGAGGGATAAATTTACATCAGAGATATGATCACCCCCACCTGTTACCCCCACATTATATTTGCTGTCTGTTCTTTCTGTATTATAGGCTAAAACACACAAATGCCTCCTTTTGATAAAGTTTTTCTTCCAGTTCAATCAAGTTACCCAAGCATGAATTCTGGATAGTATCTAAGCTGCAGAATTTAAAACAAAGTAAAATAGTGACAGTAGATCAATTCCAAAGGTAAAAAACTGATTACATAAAGCCCATTTTTTGATGGAGCCCAAATGGCACTGTTCCTGAATGCAGAACAATGCTTTGATGAATTATTTTCACCCCATGGCAAGTATAACTGCACACATTTCCCTTAAACTAGAAAATTTTTAGATTCCCATTAGAGCAGAAAAATGTATTTCTCCCTCTTTCTCTATAAACCAGGTTAATACACTTTTATTTGATCTGGTAAATTTTCTAAATTACTTTTTGGCAAGACCAATTCAGAATTTATGATCCTAATATACTGAAACTTTTTCCTTAAAGACTGAACACAAATCCTAAACCTTAGAGGAAAAAAAAAATAAAAAAAAATCCACAACTTCTTCATGGAACCTGAATCTTAGCAGCTTCTGCTCTCAATCCTACTATAATTTAACCCAAGATGAGTCTAGAAAACACAGGCTGGCAGGTGATATATGCCTCCTATTTTGCTTTTCATATAACTATTAACAGTAAGTGCAATAGAGCACATGAATGATAACGACCAGACACTCACTGAACTGGAAAATCCAATATTCTTTACCAAGGTGAAGAAGGGGTGGGAGTGGATGTATTAAAATAATTGTGCCTCAACTAATATGTAGTAAGTCAGCTCAGTAAACAGTGTGCACATAAAGCAGTGTCTTATTCCTTAGCAATTGTAAGGATTTTACTGGGGGGGTGGTGGTAGAAGAAGTAATAATAACAATAACAAAATAAGAATTTATTAGAATGAGTGAAAAGAATCCTGTTATAATGTAAACAGGCCAAAATTTTTCTATCTAAAATACTGTGCTGTCTAGAAAAGTTAAAAAAAAAAAAAACAAAAAAATCCAAACAACAAAAACCAGCCAACCAAAACAAACAAAAAAACCAATATAAAAGCAAAAAAACCCACCCACTCTGCCAAAAATCAAAACAAAACAAAACAACAAAAAAAGAAGACAAAAAAACCTGCCCCAACCTAAACCCAATCCAAAACAAATTACAACCTGAATCTAAAGAGGTTTTTTTGTTGGATTCCTGCAATTTAACCAGCTTCAGGTTTCACTTATACAAATGCATCAAATTACGAACTCTCCAAACAGCTACACTCATAAACTTTGCCTTTCTTCTTGCACTGAAGGCAAATTTCAGGGGTGTGATCTTCAGTAAAACTGAAATGATGACGAGAGTTTCATCTCAAATGGTGCCCTCACCATATTCCAAGGGGAAATGTGAGATCACAAAAAAACCTGGGGTCACTCCCTCGGGGATCACTGCCAGGTGCAGATTTCAGCTGACCCAAAACACGAGCAATTAATGTGAAAATATTTCATACACGTGGCAGATTAAGGTCCAGATTCCGTGCTACAGTAAGGCCACATGTTGACATTTTCACCCCAACAGCAAAGAACAGTGTTTTTTTAAATATATTTTGACTCACTATTATAAAAGAGAGAGTGATATTTTTATAAATTCATTCAGTACAGCACTAAGGCACTCAGGTATGGCCATGCATCTACCAAGTGAAAAAACAACTAATACATCCTCTGGAAGACAACCATTACATACACTCTTCTAAAACAAAACCAGAAATACCACTGCATTTTATCCTAGCTGAAAAGAAACAAAAGGATTACAATAATATCTTCCACTAAAACAGAGCTGCTGTTCTGTAGAACAAGTATCCTTAAACACAAACATAATTGCTTTTCAGCACCCACTGAAGCCTGAAAGGATCCTAAAATCCCTTTAAGTGGATAGAATGAAGCATATTTTCATTAAAAATTGAAACTATTAAATGAATTTATAAGATAATTTGTTGGAAATTCTGGTTTTTTAGAAGGATTACAGGTGCATTAGTGCAAAATTAGGAAAAAAGGCTCTTTTTAGTCACCATTTTTAAAAGTCTTCCTTTCCATTTTGTGTTTCAACATATGACAGTTTTGTATATAAAGGCTGTCCTTAAAACATCTGAGTGAACTCTCTCTTCCACAATCCATTATCTCATAAAAGAAATGCCATAAATGCAAAGGTAAAAATAGCACCAGCAACTCGTTAGGGTGAGCAATGTTCACTGAAGGAATCCAGATAAAGACGGTTATTTCCCTTTGGAATTCCTGCAATGATGGTGAGTTGCAGTCATAACTGGCAAAAACTGCCTCAAAACTGATCAATAATAAAGAACTTTGAAGTAAATTCATCTGAGATCTGCTACCACTTTTGTTTCCTTGTTTCTGCAGCTTTAAATTCCCACCAAATATTTCTTTTACTGCTAGTGAATCATTCTCTGCTTAAACTGATGAAACATGCAATTTTATCATTCCTTATAATAAGTTCAAAAGCACATGTAAAACTGTGTAACTTTACAACAAGAATGTTGAAAATCACCCTCTTACACTGGAATCACTCTCACTGAGCCTAAAGATATTAATGATGCAGTCAGAGAAATACATTCCATAAAATTATGTGACAATAATCAAAGGATAATATTGAGTAAATCACATCAGATAGTCACCAACAACTAATATTTTTTTTTTTTCACTCATCAGGCTGGAAAAATCCATTTCTTGATGAGGTATAATGATGCAGTAAAGCCAATGTGAAGTGGAAGTCCAAGAGATCTAAAGAAGCTTCAGAAAAGCTGGGGCAGGATTTGATGAGCACTGAGATTCTGCAGAGCTGCTCCCATAAACATTGTCTGTGCTGGCCTCTCCACGATGCAAACATTTCATGTGTAATTAATGAATAAAGGTTCAAAAAGGCCAGTCAGCCCATATCAGAATTAGCACAGCCTCTGGAGCACCCCAACCAAGCAGCAGATAAAGGACAGTGACCTGTGCCTGTCCCCAGACCTCCTGCAATGCTGAAGGAACAAAACAACGACAAGAGAGCTCTTGCAGAATCAGCTCCCCAAATGTGCATGTCCTCTGGAGGCTCCAGATAACTGTGCTTTACATAATTCCCATCTGGCATCCTCAAAAGCAAAAATAACAGAATTCTCAGATGCCATTCATGGCAAATGCTGTATCAGCCGCTGTCTGCTGCTTGTCAGGAATTCTGAAGTGCAAGGGGAACTCCGCAAGAGTACAGGCAGCTTCTAATCAGCAGGTTTATTTATTCATATTTGAAACTACTTAAGATCATGAATCATTTTTTAGAGTCCAAATTTGACTAGGAAATTATAGTGGGTAATTCATACTCCGTTCTCTAAAGGTATAAAAACTTACTTTAACACATAGAATATGTAAACCAAACATTTAAATAACAATACACCCAGAGCACTGCGTGTGATAATAGCTGCCTGTATTTCAACAGAGGAAGGAGTTCTGATATCCTGAATACAGAGCACTCAGGGTTTGTGACTGTGGGCCAAAAGTTCAGCACTGAACAGGGACAGAGAAAGTTTCTGTACCCAATACCCACAAACACCTTTCCAGTCTAACTTCTGATTCCTCCAAGTTCATCAAGTACATTCCATAGAACTGAACTTGCAGAAAAAGCAACCAAAAATGTGAATCAGGATTTCTGACAGCTGGGAAAAAGCCACGGAAGAACTGCATTTGTCTTTGTGAAACCCCAAGAAATCAAAAGGCAGCAGAGTAAAAGCTCAGAAAAAATCCTTAACTGTGGAACTGCCACAGGGCTTGAGGATGAGGTTCCCATGCCCACCTACCCACAGGAATTTCAGCCACCCACCACCATCACCCAGGGTCTCAAATCCCTGCTCCACAAAGCAGCAGCTCTTATCCTAACCACCTTGTTTCTTTGCACATTGTTTTCTGACACAAAAAAAAAAAACAAACTATAAGGTTTTTCAACAAGTTGAAATAACAGTTCTTCATTCCAAAAGTAATAATCACAATGACTGCTTAAGTCATCTTCCTTTGCCACAGCATCCAGATAGTGCTGCCTCTTTGTGGATGTTTCAAACCTTTAGAAAATATAAGAGCCTACGTATATTTAACTTTCTTTTACTCTCATTTCAGATTTAGATACCTAGAAAAAGAGATTGCAATATATGTTTGCAGGCATTGAACATTACTATGATGAAAAATTATTTCCTTTGTGTGTTAGTAAATCACTGAGTTCAATTTTTGTAGGTTCTTTTATTTTACTTACAAGTCAGTTGCAGGCTTATTAATGACCACAGAAAACACACTGAATAAAAAACCATGGATGTGACATAAATATTAATATTTCAAGGAAAAAGAAATTTGGAAAATTATAATCTACAACACTAAAAAGGAGTATTTTTGTTTAACCTACTTTAGAATAAGTCATATGTTTACATCCTACATCATATGCTTACTGAAATTTTGGCAATCATGCCAATACCTTAGTTAACTGCTGTTACAGTTTTACAAATACACACTTCAAAATAGAAATTATTTATTTGAAACTAGGAAAAATATTTCCAATTCCACATCCAGCAATACCAGGTAGGTTCAAGCCAAGAGAGAGCAAGTAGACTTGAAGAAAAGTTATTCAGAAAATGGTATTTTGGCTGATTGAGAAAAGTGGCATTTGAAAATTAAGGACATTGCAAAGTAGTGGTGATAAAACACAAACACCCTGAGCTGAGATGCAGAACTGGGCCTGCTCACCCATGAGGAGAGTGGTCCCAGTGTGCAGATCTGGGCTCAAGGCAGGAAAACAAACGTGTGTGCAGCCAATATTAGAGTCATAACAGTGGAGTTTCAAAGGTATTTTTAATGTAGTAGAGAAAAAGGAGGGAAAAGCAAGATAGCCTGGTTTATGTCTGGACAGGGAAATTGTCAGTTGAGAGACAGAGATAACAGAAAGCTCTGTAGAGAATTGTATAAACTGGGATCCCTACAAGCTTAAGATAGGCTGGGCGAGATGGGAAAACAGGTCTGCTGGCTGAGAGTGATAACCTAAAACCAGAGCTGCTTCCATATTCTTCAAAAGAAATACTTTTAATAAGAAAGAAATCCCAGCAATGCGATTCCTTTCATCTCCACCTGCTGTCATGGTGCACTAACCATGGAACAAGAGGCACTCCAAGGATGCTCCAAAGGTTTCCATTGCAAATATCACCCTGAGCAGCCACAAAGACAAACAAAAGGAAGGAAATGAACTCACCAATTTTTGTAATAATAATAATAATTTTTAAAAATCCCTTTCTTGCATTAGTGAAGTGATTCTCCACAGTTCTTGCTTACCCTGTGAGTTCATTTTTACCCTGCCTGGTCAGTTGGTGAGAGGCAGAGCTGACAGCAGAGACAGACCTACATTTCCTGGGGGAGAAGAGAATGAGCACAAACCTCAGCAGCACACATTCCCAGGTGTGCAACTCCCCACTGAAGCAAAACAAAATCTCAGATGTTCAAATATCTGAGCAGCTCTGTAGCTTCAGGAGTCCTGGAAGGTCCCTCAGCTAAAAAACCTGCAGGCAGAGGTCTGGCTGTTCAACAACAGTGCAAGGCTGCAGCTTTAGGCAACCCATGGCACAGCAAGGAAAGAGATTTTACCAACTCTCTTGAGAAATTCTACCAAAGTTCCCACATATTGCGAAGATTTCAGGATAACTGCTGGAAAGGAAGACTTATAATCAGACAGACTGGTTCCAAGAAGCTGAAAAAAGTTGACGAGGACATGCAAGGACCCGTGAGTGTAACTTCCAGAGGCACCACAGCTCTCCAGCAGCACAGAAGCCCAGAGAACACCTCTCTGGTACTACAGAACAAGAACATGGCACTGGAAGGAATTCAGGGCAACTGGGAACTCTCCAGCCATTTCAGAGTGCTCTCAGAAATGCAGGGCTGCTCTGAACACTGTACATGTGCACATCAGCAAAATCCTATCCCCATCAGCCCTGGTGCTTGCTCTGCCTGCAAAGGACAAGGCTGCCCCTCCAACAGCCTCTCTGGGGGCACTGATTTCCCTTTTGCTAAAATACCTTCCCCAGGTGAGATGGGCTCCCCAGTGAGCCCAGATGGGGTGAGTACAATCCAGCACCTAACACAGCTCAATATAATCCAGCACCTAACACAGACCAGTATAATCCAGTACCTAACACAGTTCAATAAATCCAGCACCTAACACAGCTCAATATAATCCAGCACCTAACACAGCTCAGCACAATCCAGCACCTAACACAGCTCAGTACAATCCAGCACCTAACACAGCTCAGTAAATCCAGCACCTAACACAGCTCA
>VZTB01005875.1:3086-36478 GCA_013397245.1 Thryothorus ludovicianus | reverse complement strand
TGTCAAAAAGGAAAAGGGAGAAAACAGAAAAGTAAAAAAAAAATAAAAAAAAAAAAAAATCTAAAAGAAAAAGTAGCTGAAATGTTCAAAAAGGAAAATCATCTGCTTCCTTTTCTTCCTCTCAAGGTTACCAGAACAAATAGGTATTTTAAACCTCAAAACTCTGTTTGACATTAACATTACGGTTTTTAAGGTTCAAAATAAATTTTACACGTCATGTAACAGGGCAGACAAAGCTGAATTTGTTATTGGTGATTTCTCTACAGTCTCATGTATTGGTCACATCATTTGTAACCTAAGGGAGTAAAGCTGGGAGGAGGACAGCAGTGAGAGGAGGGAGAAAAGCTTTCTAATCCACTTCAAGATAAAAGTAAAATTTGGAAACTTGTGTGAGAAATACAGTTCAAATGCAGAGCACTGAAATGAACCAGTAAACACAGAAGAGTTTTGCATTCAGCAAGTCAGGTATCTGAACAGAGCTTTGTGCTTTGAAGTGTTGGCTCAGACCAGTGACCACCCAGTTCAGTGTCTCATCTCTCCCTGTGCTCATTCCAGGTGCTTCAAAAAGAGACAGAAACAAATGGCCTCTGCTCCCCATAAATTTAGAAATTATAAATTCATATATAAGTTCTTTAAGTTTATATCAGTTTTTTTATATAAGTTTAATAATAAGTTTAGAAACTTATTTCATTTCTAAAATCACTTATGACTAACCTACTGCTGAGATAAAATGCTTATTTACAGGTACTTAAATATCTATACAAATGTTTACAGGAAAAATCAATCATAATATATTTCTAAGTAGAAGCAAAGTGTCTTTTTAAAAAAAATCACAACTGTACAAGTACATCCAAACCCAGTGATTCCACAACCTCTCTACACCTTTGCTTTGGGGGTTTGTGCAAACTCTTTGTCAACGTTTTCCTAATGTCCGGAAAGAATTTCCTGTGTCCATTATCCTTTCCCTGCACTTCCAGGTAGTCTGGCTCCATCTTTTGTGTTGCATTTTACTGATGTATTATCAATATTGTATCACAATGATTTCGCCCCTGTAATCTCAAATTTCCCCCTCACCTCAGACTTCTCCTACCTTCCCAGGTAAAACTCCTCCCCTTCCTGTCCCATCAATTGTCTCCCCTTGGGCCAAAGCTTCCCGTCCCCTCTCTCCCCGGGATATAAAGGTGAATCACACCAGGTATCCCTTCTCTTTGCTCTCCTGCTCCTGGCTCTTTGCTCTCCTCCTCCTCCTGACTCTTTGCTCCCCTCTTTGCTCATCCTGACTCTTCTCTCTGCTGTCCTTCTCTCTTCCTGCCCTCCCCTTTCTACACCTCATGGCATCTCTTTTCCTCCCCCCCACTCTCCCTGCCCCCTTAGGACTTATTCGCTAATAAACTCTTCTGACTTTACTATCAGAAGAGCACTGAGCTATCTCTCATTTCCAACCACCTCAGTGTCCTTGGTGAATTTGTCCCAGGGTTCGAGCTAGCTGGGCTCACTCTATAAGGCCAGTTTCATCACTTTTGTGTGCATTTAGCTGGTTAATAAAGGACCAGCCTGATCCTCCAAACAGACTCAGCTCTCCCTGCACCTCTTCGTGCCTCATGTGCCCGAGGCAGGAGCACAGCCCAGAGAGACCCAGACTAAGCCCCCAACAACTCCCAGCCAAGTTCAAGCACTGTGCAAGGGGAACAAAAAACCAGCTTGTGCTCCTCTTCCACTCTAGGACAGCCACTGCAATTCCGGTATTTTTCCCTTTGCAGGCAAGGTAATCAGTCAGGGACAGGAAGCCTTGATAAAGATGACAGATGCATTTTCTGAGCAGGAGCAGTGGCAAAGACAGCAGGGGTAGAAGGGGACAAATTGCATTATGGTAACAACAGCTCTCACAAGCCTTGATTAGACTGCACTGGCTTCCCTGCCAGATACATCATGGCCAGAACTGGTCAGAGAGTAAATTTGTATGAGAACAGGAAATAATTGCCTAACAATAACAACATAATGGTCACCTCAGTTTCTAAAGATGATGAAACATCCCCATCCAGCTGGAGAGAAGATAATTTTTGGCTAACGTTCAGGAAGCAAATGTTGGGTATTCTGGACCAGCAGAGAGAGGATGAACAGCCAATCTAATCACTGGCACCTCTTTTCCTCACACATCTAATAAAGGGACATTTTGCACATGGCGTATTTTTGATAAACTGGATGTGAAAATGCAAGACAGGATTTGCTAAAGGAGCGGGAAAAAGGGTGTTTTGCATAATCACTTTTAATAGGCGTAGGAAAATAAATGGAGGAAAGGTGAGGAGGATTTTAAGCACATCCAAGTGACTTGCCGCTGAGATGTAGAACACATATATAATCCAAATTGTTGTTTAGTCTTGAGTACTTAACAAGTAGAACATCTGTGTTTAGAAAACACAGGCCTGGATAGACCATTCCCACAGGCTTGGGATTCCTGCCCTGCTGTGGGAAAGATCAAAGCACAGGGTAAACTACACCGGTGTGTCCCTGAGACACAGGTTACACCAGCAGGATCAGTGATCCTCCAGCAAGGACCTGCTCTGTGGGACCTGCCTTCCCACCAGGCTGTGTCTGGCCTGGTGCTGCCTTGGGATCCCCACAGTCTGAAACAGAATGAAAACAAATTTAATCTTTGCAATTCACCCATGGTTTCGTGGCTGTTCCTGAGTCCTGCCTCTGTCAGCTCATACACTAGGTGATAAAATACCTGCTGAGCTCCTGTTTCTGTGCAGGAACACAGGAGGATCCACCTCCTGCAGGGACAGGTTCATGAGCAAACAGAGCGGGGAGTAAAGAAGCATCTAAATGCAAAAATGCAACCAAGATTCCACGCTCACTCAAATCAACAGGAAGAATTTTTTGGGAACCGAAAGGATAAACTCAAAAAGCCCTTCTGAGGACACTAAAGCCTAGAGGGCCCTCCTGTGGGGTAATGTTCATCCCACCCCCAGCTCTGCTCCAGCTGAGGAGCACTCAGCACTGCCCACAGGAGCAGGACAGAGCAGCACAGCTGGAACCTGCTCTGGGATCCCGGCTCTCTCTCTGAGAATCATTTACTTGCAAGTCAGGGAGTCGAATGCACAGTTCAATGGATAAGGAGAAAGACAAGGACAGGCAGAAAGGTCACTGCAATAATTAAAACTTACACCTCATGAATTACAGAGTGACTTTCTTTCTCCATTTCTTGAAATGACATGCACTTGTTGGTCTGAATAATGGTGAAACTGTGGGAAAGCGCCCCAGCTCATCCCCTGTCCTGGGTTGATGCTAAATTGTATCTCCATTTGTCTGTTTAGCTCAGAAATAAGTTTTGTATCTTTAAAACTGGATCTGAGAGTGAAGGAGAAGCAGTGGAATGTCTGTGGTTGTTTTCTAAACATAAAGATCAGAGTTTTCAGCTTTCCCTCACACACGGCCTGTGCTGGCTGCAGTGCGGACAGTGAGAGAGCTCTCCTTTGCTTTTTGTCAGTTTTTGGCTGAAGCACAGAAGGTCTCCACACTGTGTTTTTTTCCCTCTTCTTGGCACTGTTCGACCCTGCTCTGGTTAAACACCCAAAGGGCCGCAGGAGCTCCCGCCTGTGTCCCACTGGGCCTGGCCTGGGCCCGGCCTTTGCCAGCCCTGAGGGACCGACAGCAACTGAGCCGAGCTCCAGCCCCGGGAGAGACTTTCTGAATTTGGCATCTCTGCGGGGACACAGAGGGTTTGTTGTTCAGGGCTGTTCATTTGTTGTGCTGGGGAGTGCTTTGACTCTTAAATAAAGAGGATTTTTCCACTTTCCTCCAAGGAAATTTTTTTTCTGTCCCAAACCAGCTGGGGAGAGGAGCTGTTCAGATTTACTTTCTAGAGGGACTCCATCTAGAGGTTTCTTCCCAAATTTACCCTAAACCAGGATATCCCCCCATGCAGATCCAGGTGCCAGTGTAGCTTCAGGGAACTCAGAGTATCTCCACACTGGCAGTGGAGGTGCTCTGGGTGAGCCTGGGTCCTCCCCAGGGTGTCAGGAGCTGCTCCAGCGTGGCTCTGCACAAGCCGCAGGTGCTGGAGGGCACCGCTCCAGCCTGGATCCAGCCGGGAGCTGCAGGGGCCCTGTCCCAGCAGTGCAGCCCCTCCTGGGCTCGGGCTCTCCCTGTCTCCTCTCAGCTGGGCAGCATTCCATCCTTTCTGGAGTATGAGGTGTCCCCAGGGCATCCCCAGCCTGGCTGAGGGTGCCCCCACTGCCAGAGCCTGGCAGGGACACCCAGAGCAGCCACAAACCCCAAGCATCTTCCTCCAGCTGCACCCATGAAACGTGACAGCAACAACAGCAACACACACTGCCTTCAATACACAGCCAACACGTGCCCAAAAAACAAGCATAAACCCAAAAAAGACCTGTCAATGCATCAGAGAAGATTGTTTTCCTGCCTGACCTACCCGGTACAGGTACCTACCACGTGCCAGGCCTCCAAGATGCAGCCCCGTCTCAGCTTTCACAAAAACATCACCTCAATACACGTGTTTTTTTCCTTGGTACTACAATTCTTTTCACAAACTTGACAGCCAAGCACATCATACACAGAAAAAAGACACCTCAGGAGAGGGGTGGGAAAGCTGGTGTGGAAATCTTGTGAATACAGCATACAATAAATCTAATCTTACATACCACAGCCATGCACAATTAGGAGGGGTAAATAAAGAACTGCAGCTGCAGGATTATTTGTGCTTAGTATTTATCACAGGATGATACCAAGCTCATAAAAGACAGGACTTATGAGAACAGCATGGTAAATAATTCTTTTTCCATCATTTCTTCAACAATCACTAACAAAAAATCAGTTTATGTAAATATCGACATGTATCCCAAATAAAAGAGCAGCTTGAAAAATCTCGGTTTTTAGACAATTGTTTTAAAAATGTCTTGCCCCCCCTCCATTTTTTCAGGTTACCGTGGGATTTAACAGGTCTCATAATTTATGGAGATGTTTTCATTCTGTATGTGAAAGCATGCATGTAAATACATTCTTGTCACATTAAATTCTAATTGCTAAGTCCAGAAGTGAATTTAGGAGAATACTTAAATACAATCAGTGTATTTCTCAACTGATTTTCAAAACCAGATTATGCTTTTTGCAAAGGGTAGAGACCACTCCTTTAGGCCACTGAGGATCATAAATTCCACTGTTGTTTCAAAACCCCAGTTTTGAAACTGAAAACTTTAGTTATGAAGCATTTTTTGTTTATTTTATTCAATAACCAAAGGAAGAAACAGTTTGACCCTTTGTACTGAAAACACGTTTGGGCTGTTAGTCTCAAACCTATCAGTTCCAAGCAGTGAGAGAATGTTCAGGGAAAAGGTTCTTTATCCCAACTGCAGTTAAATTGGCTCAGCAATTTAATACCATTCCAGCCTCAGAATGAGCAAATTAGGAAGGTTTCTCCTTTTATTTTCATTCCTTCCTTTTTTTTTCTGCTCTTCCCACTATAAATACTTTTAAATATTGTGAAGGCTTAAGTTTATTTGCACCAATGCATCTTGCACTAATAATGAGAACATAGCACCCCAATTTCAACAAAGCCTCTTCCCAGAAGGAGCTTTTCCTGAACCAGAACTGCTGGTTGGTATCATGGGAATTATTCTAGAACCCCATAAACTTCTTTTTAAAAAACTGCTTTGGAGACATAACAGCATGTTCCCCTATAGAAAATGCAGCTGGAAAACTGGCACCACAAGCACAAAAGAGAAAGAAAAACTTTCCTGTCAGCACTGGATATACCACAGCTCTGTGCCATGGAATACCCGAGGATCCTTTAGGAATTGCTCTACAAGTCTGAATGGTCAAGAAGCTCTTAGAGTATGGATTAGAGATCATCTAGAGTATTAAATACTCAGCATGGCCCCTGCTGACCAAGGGAATGTTGTTTATTCTCTTCTAGGCACGTTATCAGCTAATCTCAAAATACGAGCAGCAACCTCCATCTCCTCCTGTCTTGAAAGAAAGGCAAAGCTACTTGAATTAATCTCTTTCACTCTGTATGATATTCCTGTGGATTGGTTTGGAAAGTGCTGAAAGAGATGAACAAATGCACTGTAACCCCACTTGGACAATGGCCATACTGAGCTCAAATATCCGTGTGATTCTCCTGGCTATCCCACAGATTTAGGAACACAGTGAAACTGCAAGCCCACGTCACGTGCACAATTATAAAGTTCTCTTCTTAATTAACTTAAAGAGGGCCCTAATCTGTGTCTGTTTTCTGTATGTTCAGCTTCAATTTAAATCAAATCTGCTAGTTTACTGCTTTCTCTGTACTCTTTCTTTCATCATATAAATGATACCTTAGGAAACAAAAATAAACATAATAAACAAAATAACAAAAATAATAAACCAAACACAAAACAACACCCTAACTCACAACTGATTTATGATTTCAAACTCCCATCTTTTAAAAGAACAACATTTACATTTTGACAAGCAATAAAAGCACCAGCAATCAGAAGCTTACTAGGACACATGGAGCATGTAAATCATGGTCAGTCATGGCTCAGAGGTTTTCAAGTATTTATTCAGTATTCGTAAGCAGACAATTATTATCATTTCCCTATATCCAAAACAGCTCTCTTCTAAAATGCCTTTTTCGTATTACTTCACTGTGAGGTCTTCTGTGTAAGCAGCACCTCAGCTGTGTCCCCTAAATCAAACCAATCATCTCTCTCCATGAACAAACAGTGAATTCCCTCAGATGGAGATGGCAGTTTCGTTTCTTTGGCTTTCCTGTGTACAATGTGTCATCAGCCACATCCTTCCACTGACTGACCCACTGCCACAACGAGGAATTTAACCCTTGTCATTGCATTGGACTGTAGAGAAGCTTTGCTCAGATATTCTGATTTGTCCTATTAGTCCCACTGGTACTGATTTTCCAAGGATCGATGACATATTTGTAAGCAATATTAAATGTCCTTCAATCAAATTCCACTGTGTAGTCATTACTGATCTCTTGTCACATGTCACACCTATCCACCACCAGAAGCTCCCTGATAATCAAATGCACCAGCTCTCAAATTAAGACAGTGAAGGGTTTTAAGAGAATTCTATCTACATATGTCAGAAAATATTAATGTGCTGCACTGAGGACCAAGCAAAAAAAGCCTTTGAGAGGCAAATGAGAAATTCTAAAGCTCTCATACAGCACTATAGAAAAAAAGGAATCATTGAAAATAACGGCTCCATTTCCAGGAAAAAGAAACTCCTTATCAAGATAGGGTTACTTTTGAAATTTATAAGACTGATGCCTTCCACACACTTGCTGGTACAGCCTTAAAAGCCATGTGATACATCACAACAAGCAGCCCAGAGCTGGAGTTAATTTGGGTTTTGTCTTTCACATGTTGGGTTTGATTTCTTGTCACAGAATGTGCATAGAAAGGCCACACGTGAAGGTGCTCTAATTAAACCATGACACGTTTTTAAACCTGATACTCACTACCTGAACTTCTCTAATGCTACTGTTTTGATTTTAAAGCTAAAATAAATGCAAATATGCATCTTTAAAAGCTTTGCTAAAAATAAATTATAAAAAAAAAAGAGAAGTGAAACCAAGGAAGGGAAGGGTTTACTTTGTTTCATCAAATTATCCTTAAACAAGCACAGGTGGATTGAAGATATCTTATAAATATCCCACATATTTAGTTTAGACTTTTGCTATGATAATATTCTCTATTACAAATATAATTCTATTATATTTCACTTTCACTGCCCCAGCTCACATCAGCATGTGCAGCAGATTCCTCTCCATAGAGAGCAATGGTGGATTTACATTCAAAATATATTGAAACACATACTTGAGACATGGGAATCTTCTGAAGCACCTGCCAAGGCCAGGAATTCAAATCTGCTCTCAGTGGCTGAAGAAGCAATTTAGTCTTTCTGTACCACTGGAATAACATCTGCTAAGAAATTAATATTTTCTTTGAAATTACTCAAAATGAAAATAATAAGCAGTAACCAAACAGATAGTGATTTTTTAACTTCTAATCTCAATGAGACCATCTTCAATCCCTGATTCAACCACAGCCAGACCACTCTCCATGGCAGATACTCCTGGAGTCACTAGCAAAAAACCTGCTTTTGCAAATCTCAACTGGTTTTCTGAATTAACTTTCCCCCCCAGTTTATGAACACTCTGGTTGTCTGTAACTTATTGTCTTAATATTCATCACATTACTTTAAGCCCTGGGAAAGAGAATTTAAACCTTCTAACCCAGAACAACACATACAATTCTCCTGATATTAAAGAACAAAATGTGTTGGCAGTGCTTTTATTGCTGTTGCAATAAAAGCCTGTATAAAATGAAATAAGCCAACTCAAGAATTAGCTAACTACCACACACCTTTGAGCCATTTTTTAAATGAGTAAAAGAATAGTTCTCACTCTAGTTTAAAACTACTTCACACTCAAGGGCTCTTGAAAAATCAAAACAACACAAAAGAAACTTGTACATGAATAGGAACAAACCAACACACTGCAAAATAATGTGATGTCTGTGAAACAAAAGGTGGGCACTGGGCACAGGTTGGACTCTGTGATCTTGGAGGTATTTTCTAACTTTAGTGATTCTATGAATATAAAAAGCATGTAAAAAAGAACGGGCTGTTGATTAGCTCATCCAAATCTTGTAATTCAAATGTATTGAGAGTTAAACTTGTGCCATCCTCTGACAGAGAATGGGGGTGAAAAAATGTGTCAAAAATCCTTATGCATTTTTTAAAATTCATAATTGTACCACAGTCTGATGTTGTGAAAGCTGGCATAAGAAGTGAAATGCAAAGTGTTGATAACAAAGCTGTGAGATGAGGCTAATTTGGAAATGTTTGGGTTTTTTGAGGTTTTGTGGGTTGTTTTTTTTTTGCTAATATCTTTTGCTGAAACCCTTAAATAATTGAAGAACAGTTATTTAATACAAATGACAAAAAACTTTTAGCTATTAGTGTGGTAATGTTGTACTTGCAAGGAATTTTACTGTAATTGCCTTGTAAGAAAGTTATTTTCCATGCTGCAATTCCAGCTGCACCATAGATTCAATAGATATGCCTCTAATTGTTAAAAACATAACTTTTGCCAGTGCTGAATGCACCAAAGAGAGCTGCAAGCGCAGGCAGTGGCACAGATGAAATGTGTGAGTCAGAAGGTGAAATGTGAGGCACATTCTCCCTCCTCTGAGCTGTTGCTGGGGGCTAGAACTGCCTGCCTGACTCCCAGGGGTTTTCTACCATGGACGTGACTCGCAAAGGTTTTATGGTTTTGTAAAAGATTTCATGTCCTAATTTAATTGTCACAGTTCCAGGACGTCTCTGACTTGTTGGAAGCCTCGAGAGGCAGTCCACTTAAATTTCAAGCCTCCAACCATAACCATTGTTAAGGTCTGTCCCACCAGAGAGAGGATTTGATTACAATTCACTTTTGCTACCACAGCAAACCTGACACTGGTTCAGCATTTGAGATGCTCGACTGTGTACAGGATAATGCTGTTGACTGGCAATAACAACTCCATCAACTTCCCCAGAACAGGGCACAGCTATTTAGGACAAGCCCAGGACTGAGAAAACATTTAACTCACACTGTTCTCCAGTGGATACCTAGTGCTACCCACTGGCTGCTTACAATGCTGTCAGACCCAGAAAAAATAGTGATCAACACAGTTTTTGTTGCCATCAGTGTGCTTTTTGTTTCATGTAATTTCTTGGTTTAATATTCTCACTTTACTCAGAATAATTTATGCAGTGCTTCACTCAGTTTCAAGGCTTTCTTTGGTTCACACCAGGTGCCAACAGTGGGAGAGTCCCTCTAGAGTTTACAGTTTGGGGATTTCAATGAGGTCTGTCCATCTGCTTTTTCACACAATGATCTTAATGGTTTCACAGGAGCTCACCCTAAGGAATCACTTCATGCATAACCTCTGGTCATCCAAATCTCAAAGAGCGGGCTCAAAGGTATAATTGTCCATATTCCATGGGTACAAACAGTGCTAAGGAATCTGCACATACACTCCACCTGTTTTTAGAATGCCACTCCAGCTATTCTCTGCTTGGAATGCTAAATCACCTCCAAAACGGGTGGGATTTGATATTTTTTCCCAAAACAAGTCACATGCACAAGTCCAGGGGAAGAGAAGGAGACAGGTAGAGGGAAGAGAAGAAAAGAGAAGACATGATACCCACAAAATAAATAGAGAGATCTGATAGTTTGCAGTAAACACAAACTGTCCACAACAGTGGAACAAAGAAGCAGGCTCTGGAGTTTACAGTAATGGGCACAGCAATTAATAAGACATATAGCACATGGTAAAATCTGTTCTGCCATCTGTGTCAATGGTCCCCAAGTGGAAGCTGTGCATGTTTGCCATGTTCATCAGCATTAAGATTGCTACTCCAAGCCAAGTCTGATTTTATTGCCTCCTGTTAGTTCCAATGCTAAGAATCTATCAGCATTGCTATTGAATACTTCTCATAATAATACCAAAAACTCCAAACAGAAGACACAAAACCACACATACTGGAAATTTTATCTAACCTTAGTGCCTTCAGGGCAATTAAGATCCTATGTTGTGTTTATAAAATAACTTTCATAATTGTTTACAAATTATTATTACATTTATCAAAAATGCTGCATATAAGAGGATAGATATACTGTAAGAGTGGCAGAAGTAGAGTTACTTCTCTGAAATATATTTAAGATCTGATCCAGAAAAAAGTATAATACACTTCAATTTAAGGTGACTATCAAGATCATGTGCAAAGGAAAAGAATATTGTTTCTCCTTTAAACTCCTAGATAATTGCAGAAGGCTTTCTATAGGCTTCTCTTATACATCCTCAAACCCCTGTACTGACAATGCCTGCAGCAAAAGAGAAGGTTTGTATCCAGTGCAATCTGTCACAGCATTTTATAAAACAGTATCTGAACTATTTCCAATCACCAAGAGCAGTTTGTTGGGCTTGACACAACACCTGTCCTCTCTTTGATTGATGGTGAGCCATGGGCAAGTGTCTGGTGTCACCTCCAAGCAAGTCAGGGCTGACTCAAGAGCTGCAGGTGGAAATGCTGTCCCATGGGTTGGCACAGTGATGTTTGTACCTGGAGTCGTCCTGTCACCACCAGGAACTGCTCCTGCTCCTCCTCCTCTGCTAACACATTCCCATGTGCATGTGATCTTTTGGAAATCCACATCTTTCTTTCCCATGGCAGCTGGGTTATCAGAAACAAGAGTTATCTGGAGACAGATGAGGATTTTCACAGTAGTCCCTACCTCAGGAATCATGAGGAGATTGCTTTTTTGCATTTATTCGTGTGGTAATGAGAGCTTCACATGAAACTCCCTCACACTGCGGGCAAAACAAACCCCAGAGAAGGCGTGAGAGAGATGATTTGGTACAAAGAGAGAAAAGCTGCTTTGTGGGAGCTCCTGTAGGACTTCCCACTTCATGAGTCACACAGCAGTCACAGGCACTTGCCACAGAATTTACTTCTGCGAGCACCAAAGGACGACTGTCTTTAAATCAGACATGTTAAATGCACTACATCTTCTCTTCAGAAGCAGCTATATTCTGTAACACCTACACATCCAGAATAAATTAGCTTTCTTATTCAGTGGTGTCAACAATGGTAAGCCCCAGAGAATAAGGGAGAAAGCATAATGCTAGCCTATGCCAAAATACTTATTAATTACACCTCCCTTGTTGAAACCCTGTTTGGTGCCACATGAAATAAGGAACAACACATAGTCTCTAATTTATGAGCAATAATTTGAAAATTGCCCTCAATTTTTACCTTGGGGTCATTGCAGCAGTATTCAACAATGCTCTATAAAGGAGGAAGATATATTGTCCCTTAAAACTTTTCTCTGCACACAGCTCCCCACTGAACACCAGAGAAGAATCTAATGTGAGGTCAAAGAGGTGACTCTGCTCTGAGGTATTTATCTGCTGCCCACCCCCCTGAGGTGTCAATAGAAGTAGCTGATGGTGTCAGCTGTGACATTTTTTTTGCAGCGGGCATCTGCCCATTACCAGGTGGAGAGAAAACCTCAGCTCATTTCATACATGAAACTGGAGAGCTGTCATCTGGTAACGGATTTTTATTACAACCAGGAGTGTATTTGAATTCAAAGTAATGACCTGGAAGTACAAAATTCCATATTCTGTAATCCCACAAGCCATGCAATTCTCCCTCTTCAGTTACCACTGAATATCTCTATAGCTTCCTCTGCTGCTCCTGATTTAATATAATGCTATCAACAAACCTCCTTAGTGAACAGGGTCACGGCAAGATTTACAGTGCTTTTCCACAGGCCTGCAGGTGAATTTATTTTACCCAATATATTCATTTAGATCCATTTTCCTCAGAACATTATTCTTCAAAGACAACTTAGCGAGTTCTTCAGCATCAGATAAAAGTCAAGCTAAGTGGTACAAAGATGACAAGGTGTCCTTCATGACCTTAATCAGAAGTTTAAGTGCAGGATAAAAGTAAGAACTGAACCGAGAGCCACTACCCCAACTGTCTTTTTTTAAAACGTCAAGGAGACAAATGTTGCTGCTCAGACACTTTTTTGTTGGGTTTTTTCCTCCAGACTGACACCCACAGCTTGTGGATTGCATTCAGCAGGCAAGGATTGGAGCAATATTCTGAGAAAAGCAATGTCACTCACCAAACCTCAACGCACTATGTGAGAAAGCTCAGGGCGTCCTGTAATGACAATGGACAGCACATTAATGTGGAAGAATTGGAATTTTTATTGATAGCTTTAGTACACAGTGTCTTACTGATCCAGCCTAAACAAGCCCTCAGTGCCCTTCCCCTTCTGTTCCATACATTCCAACCCCCACATGGCTTTTTCTGTCACGTGTGGTGTCACACACAGGCATGGCTCTGGCAGACCAGAACGTCCCAATCATTACAAAGCTGTGGGGAGAGCTTAAAGCACATTTCCAGTGCCTGTAAGAGAGCTGGAGAGGAACCTCTGACAAGGGCATGGTGTGACAGGCCAAGGGGGAATGGCTTCCCACTGTCAGAGGGTAGGGTTGGGTGGGATATTGGGCAGGAATTGTTCCCTGGGAGGGTGGGATGCCCTGGCACAGGGTGCCCAGAGCAGCTGTGGCTGCCCCTGGATCCCTGGCAGTGCCCAAGGCCAGGCTGGACAGGGCTTGGAGCAGCTGGGACAGTGGGAGGTGTCCCTGCCATGGCAGGGGGTGGAACGAGACCCTAAAGGTCCCTTCCAACGCACCCCATCCTGTGACTCTGTGATGCTGTGATTTAATCAAACCCTGCATACTAGCCTTGAGTTAATAAGGTAGCCTGGTTTTAGAAAGCTTTACTTCTAAATATTTGGCCTCTGGCTTTACAGTTGCAGACAAAACATCAAGTAATGGAATTCTTCCTTCCAAGCACACTCAACACACAACAGAACTGATTAGCTTTCAATATTACAGAATCAAATCGCTTGAAGTTCCAACTTCTTATTTTGTAAATTAAAAACAAGCTGCTGAAAAATAACATAAATTTTGGCAATGTATTGACCCAATTAAATCTTGATTTCAGTAGAATTCAAAAAATAGCCAAAAATAATCTAATTGAGCAGTACTAAAACTGGACTTGTTGTTCTGTGTGGTGGTGAGAATGACATTAAAATGGTTTTAAAAGACCCAGATAGCTAAACAAGGTTTAAAAAGAATAACCAAAGCAGAGCAGACATAAAGAGACACCACAGAAACAACACAACCTGAAGAGTGCCCTGATAGTGTGGCTCTGTGGAGGCACTGAGGGGAGGAAAGCCTTGAGCAGCAGTTTCAAGAATAGCAGAAGGTAAAGAAAACTCTTCAGCCAGCCACAAACATCCCTGTACTGCAGAGGGATACAGGACCCTTCAGCCTCTAGACAGAATAACTTCAAACTCCCCCTGACTTCCAAACTTCTGGAGGGCTTCAAATGTGGGTAGAGAATAGTCCTGCCAGAAGGGAACAGCCAAACACAAACTTTATGCATATTCATAAAGTGAATCTGACTTTTGGAGCCGCTGGTAGTTAAAACAAAGATAAAAGAATCGTGAGAGTAAGGAAGAAATTTCACATGGATGACATAAAACTGATTGATGTGACAGCTTTGATCATTGTTCAGAAGCTGGAAAACAAAACTACCTGTGAACCTCCGCAGAGACACGGGTGTGCCAAGACCTGGCACACAGAAGTTTTCTTGGGAAACATAAGCAAGCAGGAAAGGAGTAAAAGAGGACGTGGAGGCAGCTGGAACTCTGGGGGGCAAAAAAAAAAAAAAAAAAAAAAAAAAAAACAACCAAAAAAAGACTACTAAAATAAAGCACTATTTAGGAGGAAACCAGAGGGTTTTATAGAAAAACCAAACTTATCTGAATGGTCTTGATCAACCAAGTGTATCAGCAGAAGCAATGCAAACTGAGACAGAGTTCAGTCCTGAGTGTAAAACTGTATTCAGGTAAAAGACTGTCTTTTAAACATTAATATAAAACCCTGGGTAATTAAATCCTTTCATTTTTAATGACAATCAGATGCTGAGAACATTTAAGATTTTTCAGTTATCTTTGGCAACATAAGAATCTGAAATACACAGGCTTTATATCTATCTATGATATAACCTCTTATATACATATATATGTACTTACAAGTATACATGCATATGTTTGTAGGAAATTTGTATGTTAATCAATATTTATCATCCTGTAGTAACTGAAAAACTACCCTGTCAGTAGAAACACAAGAGAAATCAAACTGAACAATGCAGACACTAGATGAGATCCCTGCTCTGTTTTCAGCCATTCCTATTTGTTAGCTTATTTAACAGTGATTGAACATTGCCTGCTGCCTTGGTAAAGACTCAACATCCCCAGCCTTGCACCAATGTGCAAGGGCAACAGTGTTCATCCCTCCAGATCTCTCCCCAGCGATATGTCAGAAATTATATTCCTGATGTTCACAAATTTATATAAAACACAGTGGGGAAAGGAAACAGAAACACTTAGAAAAGCTACTCAGATAAAAGGGGAGCCTTTTTCTAGCTGATAAATGCATTCAGTAGCGCATTTCTTTATGTAATCTCTCTTCAGACACTAGAAGGAAGCCTCTGCAGATTTTTTTTTTAAATAGATGAAACATAAATCATGTTATCTTTAAATTACATAACATGAATGCAAATTTATCAGAATCCTTAGACAACTGCAAAGTGGCTCTTAAAGAAGATGCCAGAACAGTTCTTTGCCACATTGGCTGCAACCCTTACTATTTCTCCAAACCAACATGAGAAAGGCTGGAGACATTAATATCCATTAGAGGGAAGGGCTGGTGGGGATTTGAGAGTGCTCTGGTTATGCTGTAATCGATAGGTTGCCTGTTCAATACAGGGCAGGCATCGCTTTTACTCCAAGACAAATACACTGGAAGTTATGCTTGGTTTCTGTTATCGAGCAGCTCTTTCTCATCCCAGCTTTTGTTGGGCTTTCCTTCCACAGAGTAATGAGCACAGGACTTTTTTCATGACTAAAGGGGGGCCTTCATTTTTAAGAAAAATGACTGTCCCTCATCTGACATAAAGCACCACTTAAGGATGAAGTAATAGCATGAAAGGTGCAATAAAAGCAAAAAGCAAGGGGAGAAAAAATAAATTCCAGTGCACTCCCTGTTTCTTTAGGGAGTAAACTTTTAAATTCTGTTTCCTGACAGAGCAGGAAACTCAGTCTAGGTAGACAGCAAAGTGTTAAGAGAAAACAAGAGCAGCTGGCTGAGAGAGGCCCAAAGCTGGGTGGCAGTGGCAATGTAGACAAAAGGTCAATTTTAAGCTGGAGGAAATAAGAGACTCTCTAGCTGCAACTCCCTCCTCCCTTTCCCACTTCTTCTTCCCAGAAGGCAAATGAAAAAAAAAAATCTGAGCCCTTCATAACAACATCAGAGAATTTGGGGGGGGTTTCTGTGTGAGTAGAATCTGATTTTAGCTGATGAGATCTTTGATGAGGCTTGAAACGCTGACATTAGAAGAAAAGGGATCCATAACACCACGTTCTAAAACAACTGAAGCTGGAAAGCAAAAAGGGGACAAGGGAGAAGAAAAAAAAGTCTAAAAGAAAAGGGAAGAAAACAGAGGAAGAAAAGACCCAGAGGGCTGAGCAGGGGGAAGGAAGATGAAATAAAAGTGGCTAAAATACCACAAAAAGCAAGAGAGGTAACAGATTGACAGGGGAGTGTGTCCACAACAAATGACACCAATTCCTTGGAATCAGTGCAGAGCTTCAAGTTTCACAGAATTGTCTGTTAGAAGAAAGGATGCACACCAACATTTATTACAGTTCTTTCAAGAAAAAGATCAGATGGGTTAAAGAGAGAAAGTCTGTGTACAGAAATGGTGGAAGGAAAAGCAATGGCTGGAAAAGCTAAATATTTGAGTTATTGAAAACCAGCTCATCATTTTCTCTTGAATATATGATCTCAGGAATGACTACCTGACATTAATGACCATCTCTACTATGCAGGCAAAGAGGTGTCTGGCAATCCACTCAAACATTCCAGTTAGTTCCCTTCAGCCACTTCTAAAGCCTTACCCATGCAGGAACACTTGGCTCTGCATTTTCTGGAGTGGGAGCCACTGGGAGAGTTCAAATCATTTCTGTAGGTCAGGAACAACCTGGTTGCAGCACTCAGTGTGACCCACTGCTGCTCAGCAGGGCAAGAACATCCCTTGTGTCATCAGCAGGACCTGTAAGTCCTTTATTAGAGACAGCCACGACCACCAGCAAGGGTATCTATTAAAAATAAACATCCTTGGTGCCTGTTTGTGTCATCCTGAAAAGCACAGCTTATCTTCACCCCCATCCCAACCCCTGCATCCTACCAGTTCACCACCATACCAACCCCTAGTGCTACACACGGAATGGTTAAAAGCTCTAAACACAAATCAGTTCTAAAGTCCTAAAATAAGAAGAAAAGCCAATGAAAAGCTGATGGAATATTCCATCATTATCACCGCTTCCCATCAGTATTTTGATTTATGACCAGCATTTGTAGCGCAGTACAGAGAGTCTCTTGGAACACCTGCAACCTAAAAGGAGAAATTTAATATGCAGCTTTATTAAGAAAATAAGAGCAACTTTGAGCCACTGGGGAGCAGCATTCCCAAACTGACACTCACCTCTTCCCAGGACAGAGGTAGTGTGCACCCATTCCTCAGATTTTTCCTGCCCACACAACATCCTAACTCACCCCCAGGTGTTTTCATGACTAAACTGGATCAATCCTGATACATTACAGTTCTTCCAGGATTTGCTGATATCCCATCCTAGTGTTTCTTCTTAGATATTATAATTGTAGAATGTTATGGTCATGAAAAACAACTTCAAAATTACAGAGAATTTTGGAAAACCCTGTAAATAAAAGGGGTTTTAGTAAATGTGCAACAGGCTGTACAATTGTGTACTGCAGGGTGTTTTGAAAACAAAAAATGTAAGTCAGATGCAGCACACAAGAACACATTACCTGAGTAAAAGAAAAACTTATTCTTCAGCCTCAGAAATGCATTTGATAACTGCACAAGATGTGTGTCTCCAAGACAAGATGGAATCCTCCAAAAGCAAATTGACTGCAAGTAATCCATCAGATAAACCCATGGAAACTCTCCCTCCTCATCTGTGTCTTGGGAGTCTGGACTCCTGGACAACTGGACAGCCTCACTCTCACATAAAATATGAGATAATAGAGCCTATAATTAATAGCTCATGGTAGCATTACTTCTTCTTCTTCAAGTAACAAATATCAGATATCTACATTTAAACCTGGGCATCCAAATATTGTGCTTACCCAAGAGTCTGAGCTGCTCCCAAAGCATTTTTTTCCCCAATGGGTGTCAATCACAATTATCCAGGAATATATTACACTAAAACATCTTTCACAAGTCCTGTTATCCACAAGAACCCTACTGAAATGTTATTATTCAGTCATTTAGAATTTGATTTAATATAAATTTAGTGCTGCTAAACAGTAGATTCTGAGGCACAGTTTGTTGTGATGTTGAATTTCATCCTGCCTGACCCATTGCTACACAGACAGGTTGGGCTGCACTTCCTCCCTCTGGCAATTTACACTTTTCTCCCCTTGCTGACACGAGCTTTGCTGATCAGTTTAGTGCTCCTGGTTAGAGGGTCAGTTCCTTTTGTGCAGAGCAGAGGTGTTAGACTGGAACTGCTGTCAATTATGGCCATTAACAAGAGGTGCAAGCACACTCCGGGATGTATTTACTACTTTTGTTGGAAGCATCCTAAAAATACAAGCAGAGCCTTCCAGTTCCTGCTCTCACAAAACCTGGTACTGAAATACACAGGATGATGGCCTGTAGGAAACTGTGAATGCAGTAAAAATCTTCTCAGTGACTGGATGCGCTTTCAATATTATTTTACTTATGTTTATTCTTGCTTTCTCTTTCTACTTTCTTATTTTATATCTTTCCTTCTGTTATTTCTGACGGGAACTCTGCAATTCCCTTTCACACCCTGAACCCCTGCTTTGTTGATGGCTCATTGTTTACTGCATTTCTGACTTGCATGTCTTCCTACTGCAAAATCAATATTGTACTTGGATTTACCATAAAAAGTGAGTGCTAACAGTGCTTTATTCTGTAGCTAATAACAGTTCCATATTATCACTTTTTATGCCCAATAAAAAATAAGAAACTGCCAACTACGGTACCCATGGCAAAATCATAGCCTGAAGCTCAGAAATGAACCTTAAAAGCCCAAATTGCAAGTTGGACACTCCATGGCTGACTAAACTACCCATGGTACTGGGTTTTATCCACATACAAGGGTAATTAATGTTACAAACTAGGTTTCACTGCAGAGATCATCATTTAACCTTTTACCAGGATGTCTATGGCAGAGCACAGCACAAAAATCAGCTCAAACCTCAGAATATCCTAAAGGGGGATCCCAGGGAAACTCCAGCAAGTAAAAATTTAAAGAGCAAAGGACTAGGGGGCACAGCACAGTACCCAGTGTACGTGTGGAATAATAATCATATTATAAAACCAGGGAATTTTCCATCCCCCAGTGAAGATCTTGTTTGGTTACCATCTTCCATCACTGATATAAATGTAGGCCTGCCTACATCCCTAATTTTGGGCTTTATTCAAGTGAATACATCTTTAAGAGACTTTGTTTATATTTGTCACATGTACCTCAAATTGCTGCCTCAATACTCACACTCAGTTAGAAACCCTCAGTGCCACAGTCTCATCTTGCTTGGAGACACACAAATTAAATAACAAGCCCTATTTTCTTTATACAGCAGCATAATCAGCACTGGATAAAATATTTGTTATTCCTACTGTAAATTTTCCACATGATAATATTGATCTCTTAGATACTAAAGCAAAATACTTGTCCTGCCAACTATAAAGGTTGAAATATCATCTTTTCACTACAAAATGTGGCAGAAATAGTCTAGAAGTAGTTAATTCCATGCAGATCAAGTCCTTAGATGGAATATGATGTTAATAATTACAGGAAAATTAGATATGGTTGCATTAAAACAAGTGCCACATGAAACATGCCTGACCATCTGGTAAAACTGTCTTAGGGTAGGATGCTAGCAGATATTGCATAATCATCTGCATATGACAGATAATTTTAGGCAAATCTAAATTAAAAAAAATGTTCTCATACTTCTTAAGAAAAAAAACCAACAACTGCTTTTCAAACTTAATATCTGAAGTTAATTAATATCAATACTGTCTCACTCAGATATTAAACCTACCATGTTAAAGACACAAAAAAGAAAAAAAGTAACTTCTTTTAAATTGTTTTCTATGTGTTTTGAACCACAGATTGTTCTGCCTAGAATTTCTCTGTATTTTGTTCCTTCAAACATTTTCAAAGCAGTGGCTTAGAAAAAGTTAGCACAAAAAACATTCTTGTGCCACTCAAGCACTCTGCAGTACAAGGACTCTTTGCTCACACAGCTTGATCTGGGATGTGAGAGATTTGGAATTCCCCTGGAAAGGTTTTCTGAAACAGAAAAATATCCACAATTGGTAAAGGTTGTCCTTGCAGAGCAGGTGGTGAAGTTTCCCAATTTATACAGAAATCTGTGCAGTCATATCTCATTTTACTGTGTTGATTTACAATTCATTATTTAAACAGTGCACGAAAAAAGTGCACTACAACAAAATGTTATCAGTACTGAAGGTCATTCTCTAAATAATACAATGAAACATTTCCTAAAGCCAACTACTACAGAAACAAACAACAAAAAAAAGAGGACAAAGTAAAAAACCCAAAAATTACTTGAATGCCTAACAAAATAAATATTGTTATTGAAGACAACTGAATCTTATAGTACTTATTCTAAATACAATATGGAATTAAAATTGACTGAAGGGATTTGATTTTCCTTAAATACATTGGAACAGCTGAGCATTAATAGAAGACCTGTTAAACCAGTTACTTTCAAAAAAGAAAAAGAACAGCCCTTCAGGATTGGATTATCTGGGACAGCATTTGTTGTCTGTGCAGTCTCACACTGGAATGCCACAGCACCTTTCACTGTGCAGCTGCCCCGGGAATCAATGTTTGAATCACAGTGACTGAGGAGGAGAGAACATCCTGAGGGCTCCACACCCTGCTCACAGTAGGGACAACCTTCAGCCTGAAGCCATTTACTCCCCATTTTGTCCTGGGAAATTCTGTTGATGTCCAGGGGAGTCCCTGGCCTGCTCTAGCTCCCCCGCCCAGCTGGGATCCCCAGTTACAGCTCTGGGATCCCCCAGTTACAGCTCTGGGATTCCCCAGTTACAGCTCTGGGATCCCCCAGTTACAGCTCTGGGATCCCCCAGTTACAGCTCTGGGATCCCTCAGGTACAGCTCAGGGATCCCCCAGTTACAGCCCTTACTCCAGGGTTTTGCTGTGTAACCCTGTTGTAGGGTTTTACATTTACTGCAGCAGAAGTAGCTCCCCTTTTGGTTACCCATCCTAAATAGTAGTTGCAGTCTTTTTAAACAAATGTTGTGTGGATAGAAGAAATCCATGACCCAACATATTTACATGTATGACCTAACATGGCTCAATTTTCAGCTGTTCCACATACTGGTGTGAGGCATTACTGAATCACTACAGAGCTCAAAGCAACTGGCACTTATCCCACCAAATATAAGCACCTTGGTGAGGTAAAATAAGCCTCCAACCCGGTGTCCATGCTAAGTCTCTTTTCACATCCTCTCTTCTATAATTTCACCACACAATTCATTTGCCAGCCAGGTTCTCTGAGCATTACTTTCAAACAAACCACTAGGTCAGGAGCAGAGCAAGCCCCTTGAGGATATTGACTTCTGTGCAGCTCAAGACAGACCACACCTTGCTTCCTCTGAAGGAAAACAGTTCTCTTTATCAGCTTGTGTTTCTGAAGGGAGTGTTATCAGACAATCTGAGACAGCCATAAAGAACCCAGCCCCTTTTACAGCCCTGCTGCATTCCAAAGGCAACATCGAGCACTTCTGGCCTAAGAACATCTGAAATAACTGCTGGGGTGTGCCCCGGGCTGGGTACAACCCTGGAAAAATCTTCCAAAGGAAACTGCGTTGGCATTTGTCTTCTGTGAAGTCTCAAAAATGGCCTGAACATTCATTTCCACAAAGAAATGCTGTAACAACAAAAAGATCCAAGTATTCTTGGCTTTTCAGCATGAGGAAGGATGGCTGTGATAAAGCACAGATGTACTTCAGCAGTATCCATTAGGAATCAGATCTATCATGAGTTTATTCCCAACTTTCCCAGACAGATTTTTGATTGCTATTGTCTGTCTAAAAGGTAAAAGGAAAGTGAAGAATCTGATATGAAGAACCTCTACAGGGAATGCATTACAAACGCCATCATAAAGCCTTCAGACAAAATGGTCATTTTGTTGCAAAGTGAAATACACAATAGGATGAAGCATAAAAAACAGATGAAACAAATAAGGGGAGGAGAGATTCAAGGAGGGACAGGAAGCAGAGGGAATATTAGAACTGATGTGATTGGAATGTACCAAACACCAAATGCTGACCCGAGTTCCACAGGCTGTGCAGGGAGAGCAGAGGGCTGAAAACATGACTCAAACAAAAATGCTGCAGTACCATGTGGATGAAAATATATAAAATGGCTTAAAATAAATTTTTAAAAGTTCGTGGAACAATGAGATAAAGAAACTTTCAAACAAGTGAAGGGTCATGTCCCCAGAAGACTCCAATATAACATCAGCAGCAGGGCTGGCTACCAGTGCAAACAAGTCAGTAAAGAAATTTCAAGTTCAGCATCATGAAAGAGTGCAATGAAACCAAATCAGTGGAAAAGCAAATAATTCCAAGCAACAGCTTTGGTACTGCAATTTCCCCTTGGATAATTTTACTGCAAAGAACAACTTAATTCCTTCTCATAATGGCTACTCATTAGACCAATAGCTATTGCTGCTGCCAGCTATGAAAACACTGCTGTGCCAGACAGAATTCCAAAAGTATTCCTTGCAAACAACACAATCACTTCTTTCTTACCACCACAAAGTTAAAAATATTCACCCCTTCGTGAAACACAAAAATTAAGACAACTTTCTGCCACATTCAGTCAATCTCCATCCTCCACACACAATTATCCAAGGGGAGCAATCCAATCAGACAACAGCAGGAAATCCAAGCTGTAGGATCCAACACCGGCATTTCAGTACAACCAGCATGGCTGCAGCCTCTGCATGTTCATTAATGGTAATTATGCCACCAGTGCTGACTCTCATTAATGATCACTGCTGCAGCACAGGCTCATCCTTGGGTACCACATCCTGTTCATGTCTGTGTCTATCAGTGTTTCAAAACTTCAGGTGGCACATCCCCGGGATCTTCATTCCTGCTTGTCCAGCAAGGAAACAATGAGGCAAATCTGATTCATTTCCTCCTCCCCTGGTCCAAAACTCTCTGAGGAAAGTGCATCTTTCAGATAAAAACAGTAAGGCAGCTTCACCAGAGAAATCTTAGGTCTGCCATTGGTTCTAATTTGGGGAGAGGGTGTTGTTTGTTTGCTTTTTGTTGCTGTTTAGAATTTCACTATTATTTGCCACAAAGAAGAGATAAAAAGAAGCATGTACAGTATGTACTTATTAAGCCAAAAGCCATATTTCCCCTTTTCCTGCACCACACCTTCAGCCAACATAAACACAGTAACTCAAGTATCTGAAATCTTAACAACAAAAAAATAATCTTAACAACAAAAATGTTTTAATAGTTTTAGGTGGAGCTTACAGAACCAGATGAAAGCTGCACTTAGTGTTAACTGACCATGGTTCCTTCCTATCAATGAAACTGCATCATCCCACAACCTGCAGCTCCGTTTAGGCACAATATTGTTTTGAATAGAGACATAGAAAGTCATGGCAATTTAGTTAATGAGAGTCAATAAAAGGGAAAATGATGCTGTCATGAATGCATCAGTTATCAATGAGTGCATCTGAAAAGGTCCTGCCCAAGACCAACGGGAAAAAATAACAAAGCCAGAAGTCTCAGCACAACACGTTCTGACCCTGTGTTATCTCCCTCCTCTGGGCATTTTGCAAGCAGTGCTCAAATCTGTGGCAGGGGCTGCTGTTTATTAAATCAGTTAGCAGTGCCCAGGGTTTCACATGCAGATTGCTGGAGACACTTTTTAATTTATCACGATGAAACGATGCCTAAGCTTGTTCTAACAGTGATTCATAGCTTTTTAATTTCTACTCTGCTAATGTCACAAGCTTGAGATTTTCAGCACTTTCAAGGTTAGCTCCTGCAGTCTTGGACCTTAAAGCAGTTATTCTGATTTAGCAAAGTAGGTCACTGTCACCTCAGTGCCTTCCTTTGATTCCAGCATCTTGTCTTTTATTTAATGACTGTTATAGTGGAAGGACTCACTGTGCTTTCAGTGCAGGCTCCCCCACATCAAACTGTCTGCAGTACAATGCACCTGAATCTGTACTTTCCATGAGAACTGAAATTAAAAAAAAATCCCTACTTTGTAAGTAAATGCTGTGGTTTATGCAATTCATCTCTATATCAGGTTTGAATGTCAGTTATGTTTGGGGTAAAATTTCATCTGTACATGAGGCATTTTTCCTAATAACAAAATAATAAGCTAAAAGTCCATGTAAATGCTATTTACTACAGCAAAGGCAGAGTGATCAATAGGAAGATGTTGGAAAAGGACTTATTTTGTTCAGTGCACTCAAACTACTTTTTCTATTATATTTCCAGTATTCCAAACATAGTGGTTCTTTCCAAAGCACTGCAGTGATTGGTGCCCCTGTTGTAAAGCAAAGCTTGTTAGGACAGCTGTGGACAGCAGGAAGATTTATTTCACTTGACCATGGCATGCACAGGGACTGTAACCCAAGGCTGGTGCCCAGTGTTGGCATTCCACTTGTTTGGGGAACCACAGGGTTAAAGTCTTCGACAGCCACCTGTGCCCTCAGCAGTTTTCAGGATTCAAGACATTTCCAGATGTCAAACTCGCTACTTGTTCAGAACACAAACACTTTATAACCTCATATGGCTCCTCTGCTTCTTTTCACCTCTCCCTTTCAGCACAGCCCCAGTTACTCAGATTATTGTTGCTTTATCTAATTGTAATGTAGTACACCACAAACACCCAACACCACAGCGATTCCGAGCACATTTATGACCTGAACCCTAAGTACCTTTCTGGGAAATTTCTATCCACCTGTCTCATTAAAATAAAAGTATTAGTTCAGGTTATCCTAACCCAATGCATTACACTTGACACACAGACAATGACTGGAATTGATGTCATGTTTGCCAGGGCAGGGGTGCTTTTCTTTAGCACAGCATTATTTTTGCAAGCTGCTGAGACTCCTGCAGATGGATGTCAGGGAACAGGCACACGCTGCCCTGGCAGTCCCAGAGCCAGACAAATCCTGCTGGATGGGAGCTGGGCTCCTCAGCCCTTACTTGAGAATAGCAATGATGATCATTGTGGCAAAAGCACTGCTTTTGCATCCAGGTGTGGATGACCCAGCAAGTAACATTTCCCATTTCTCAATTCTCCTTATTAAGGTACACTATACTGCCATGAATGTAAAAATATTTCAAATTAGTCAAAAATTATGCAGAACTATGTCTTCTCTAAGCAAAGTGACATTTTCACCTTTTTTTTGCCCATAGCCGTAGAAAAATAAACCTAAAACCAAAGTCAGAAATACATGAAACTATAGAAGATTAAAAAATTTAATCAAGTATCATCTCAAGGGGAACTAATAATCAGCTGTGAAACAGATTCACCATCAACTTGTCTGAATTGACTATATAGCATAATGTTCAAATCTGGGACACAATTGAAACTGGGACAAATAATCATATTTAACCTAGATTCTGTAAATTCACTTCAGACCATTTATTTTTTCCTTAACAGCCAATACTCAATGACCTGCCACAAGATGCAGACAGAAAATATTTTGAAAAGTGTAGTATTTTCTTCTTGGTGGCAATTAAGTGCTACCAAAGCTTTCAGAGAACAGATCTGCAGCAAAATCTAGAAAGGGCTTGATGGAAACAGAAAGGTTGAGATATAAAAATTTAAATAGCACATAAAGAAAGGGTTTGCTATCAATACCTTAATGAAAACTAAATAGCTTATTGAAAAACATCCTCTGCCTACATGAGAGCAAAAAAGCTACCTCACCACAGCTGAAAAAAATGTATGATGATGATGATAATAATGGACCCCAATTGTCAGATAATCACAGACAATATTCACAGGCACTTGAGAACCCGACCAGGATTTGGCCACGCTCATTATCTCAACTCAGTACCTCAGAAGATGTAGCAGTGATGTCTCAACTGAAATGTGCAGTCACATATGCATAAGGGAGCCCTCTCACAGAAAAACTGGCACCCACTTTGCCAAGAATCATTCAACAAAAATGCTTAACTATAGATGCTTCTAATTGCCACAAAGTGCCTTGGGAAGTTTAGTGTCAGCACCAGTCACCAACCACCAGTGTAAGATTTTTGCTACTTCAGAACAAGTTCTTTTCGCAAAAATCCCAAAGTTTTATGATTCCTGAATGCTGCAGGAAGCAGCCAGATATTTTGCATAATTTTTTTGTGAGACAGCCAAGCACAAAGCTCTCAAATCTTCCTGGTAGGTACCAACCCCACTGAGACAGAGCTGCTGCTGCATCTGGGGCAGGTGGCCTTCCCTGTCCCCTCCTCCCCTTTCCCTTTCCCTTTCCCCTTCCCAGACAGCTCTTGTGACCTTGCAGTCACTGCATTTGGAGCTGCCTCCTGAAGCACCAATCAATCACGTAATTAAAGTCTTCTACTCCTACTTTAGGACTCTAGCCAGGTTGAGACATATGTTACTTAGGCATTTTACTGAACCGTGAATCTAGTGCAGACTTTTGTTTGTCTGATTTTTTTTTTTTTGTCCAGCTATTGCATTTTAACGCTTACTGAGCACAGAACCAGAAAATTACAGCCCTTGACAATGAAGTTTTCCTGTTCTATTTCCCTCATATTAAACAAAGGCAGAGATTTATCAGCTGGTTTAAAGGTCTGGATGTTGGTTGGCTGTTCTAATTCATCTCTGCTTTGATTATGCCCTTGCCCATCAGCTCATAATTGATGTTTATAGTGATTACCATCAGCTCTTCTGCACCGCGGATCCAAAAGGGGCAAGAAGGCTCCTAAGGAAAGGCCAAGCTGCAGCATGGCCACCTCTTGCACCAGCCACGTGTTCTGCGACAAATCCTGTGGCACATGTGAGTGTCGAGTCAAGATTCTTGGGCATCACTCACTGAAAGTCTGAATGCAGCGATGAACGCACTCAGATTTCACAGCCCCACTCTTTGGAAAGGCAGAGCTGAGTGATGGTGAGTCAAAGCCCAAAGTACAATGAGAGTCTGGCTGGAAATGATGCCACAGGTAACAGGATTTAGGCACAGCCAGGTGTCAGAGATGTCACAGTGCTGGTAAGGCAGCTCAGAGTCCAGGCAGGACTGCTGTGCAATACAAATACGCTGAAATACATCAAAGGGACCAACATAAAAACTTCTACTAGATCATGACCTGAAATCTGCTCATTTTACACCAAACCAACAAACAGTAATCTGCAAACATGAGCAAGTTCCCACAATCACTTAACAAGCAAGAGAAAACTGTTGCTTAATACATATCCTCAAACATGACACGGGAATTTCAAGTCAAGAAAGGGAGAATCATTAATATTATCATTATTATTATTGTCATCTGCATTTTTCAAATGCAATAAAGCAATAATTACTTAAATGTGTAATCAAACTACTATACTTTATTTTTTAACTGCTTTTTCTTGACCACTACACATAATCTGGCACTGCTCATGCATAAAGGGAAATCACTTTTAATTGTGCAGCAGGTGAGCACTACAGGACTTTTCCCAGTCTATGCCTCGAAATAAGTTCATAAGCCAACACTGTGGAACAAAGCACCAGAAGAAATCAATCTTTACAACTCTCTGGTTTATCAGTTCACCTTGTGTTTACATAGCCTTTTTCCCTAAAATTACCACTTTAAAAACTTAGTATCAGAATGAAAAAAGAAGGGAAAGTTGTTACAATTACAATCAGGACGTCACACATAAAATGCTATTTTACAGTTTGTAAAGCCAAAGCAAACAGTTCTGAGTGACTTTACCAAAGGGTGCTGAAGACAAGGACAAAAAGGCTGGCTGGGAATCCAGTTCACACTGGCAGGAAATCAATACTTCAGGCATTGACAAGACACAAACACAATGGAAAACATTCTGACAAAGACAGGGAGCTATAAAGAATCCATGTTTTATACCTAAACTTCAAAGCCCCTTAAGGCTTTCTCCACAGCAACTCAATACAATCCTCCCTTTTTTCTCACTTTCTGACCTGAAATTTAGAAGCAGCAGCATTAAATGCAGGAATAAATGGCAGAAACCGTGGAATTAAAGTTCCAGCTTTGAGATGAGGATAAATTTTGGGTTTGCCTTATCACCGTGGTGCAGTCAGATGTCAGAGCTGTGTCTGTGCTCATTCCCCCTTCTCCCCCTCTCCAGGAGGATTAAAAGAACTCAGCAAGGATGGAGGGAGCTCCAGGCCAGCCCTCTGAAGAATCCCAGGAGATCTCACCTGCTGCTCAGACTGGTCATCCTCACTGGATTCCCCATAGAGGCATTAAAAAATGTCAGGATCCCACCAATTAATGGAGGGCACTTGGGGCTTTATTTTGTTAAAGTGTTAATGTCATAGCTTTTTCTCACCTGTTTGCTGCTGAAAGAATGAATTCCACTCTGAAATGGCCTGAAAGACTTCTTGCTTAAGTTCATCAAGTTGCCACAACTCAACTGCAATGTTACATTGAAATAATTCTTCACACTTATAATAAAATATCCACTCAATCCCATACTTTACTTAATGTCAAATACTGCTGGAAACAGCCTTAAACTGAAGATTTTATGACATATTAATGCTAAAACTGAATGGAGCCTGAGAAGAATTTTATGTAGGCACATTGAATCCCAGCCCTCTCACCTAATCAAGTCATAGTGATTTTCTTGAGTTTTTATTCATTTAGTATTTTTCTAAGGTCTTGATTTCCACGACCATATTCCAGCCTGAGGTGATGGGTGTGCCACATGCTGAGTTAGTGCAGAATCACATCTTCAAAAGACAGAAACTTGTATTGGATACTTGAAACTAAGAAATACATGAGAAACGGAAACTTTTATAATGTTTTAAAATATATATATGGCTATACCACTTTCAGTTCTAAAGCATCAATAACTATACATATCTCTCTGTAGAGATTATGCATCCATTCTGTGATGCATCATAAATTGACCAAAAAAAAATAGAACCAGAAAGAGATTTTTCATGAACATGCATACTGAAGTCTTCTTGTCCCAGATATGGGCAGTTTTGAGGTATATGCAGTTTTATGTCTGTGTGTGCATGCTGCTTCTTTCCTTTATTCTAGGAAAGGGTATCAGAAAGGACCAGTAAGGACCCTGCTTTCTGGAAAAACTGTGACAGGATTAATTTCTTTCCCTTATAAGCAGCTATGTCTGAAAATTATAAATATGTAAACTCATGAACATTTCTAAAATTGTCATTATAATAAATATATATCTCATTTCCTGATATAATTTACTCTGCTTTTGCAAAGCTGCTGCTCAGTTTGGCTTATGGCAAACCCGTTTGATCCTCCAAGAAAGTGCTTTTAAGAGTACCTACAATTAACATGATTAACATAATTAATAGAGAATATGGAATTACTGTGCAATAATCACTGACAAATTGATCATTATCTATAGCTAAAGACTACTTTGTTAACTAATTGCCCCGGGGGCACAGCGTGGCTGGGGAGAGAAGCACTCGGTTAGGAAAAGTAACAGTTATTAAGAACCATGAAGTTTGTGTTGAGAGGCGCTCCTGGCAGTATGAATCCCCCAAACTGCTCCTGCTAAAGATTCCTGCAGAAGAAGGGCACAGGTGGCTCCCCGAGGCAGGGATGTGAGTGTGGAACACGATTCACTATCGCTGGGAACGCACAGGTGTCCTGGGTTGGTGCTAAATTGTATCTTTATTCATCTGCTTAGCTCAGAAATAAGTTTCGTACCTTTAAAACTGAATCTGAGAGTGAAGGAGAAGCAGTGGAATGTCTGTGGTTATTTTCTAAACATAAAGATCAGAGTTTTCAGCTTTCCCTCACACACGGCCTGTGCTGGCTGCAATGTGGATGGTGGCACAGAGCTCTCCTTTGCTTTTTGTTGGTTTTTGGCTGGCTGAGGCAGAGAAGTTCTCCACACTGAGGTTTTTTTCCCCTTATAACTGTTTGCACCTGCTCTAAACACCCAAAGGGCCCCAGGAGCTCCCACCTGTGTCCCACCGGGCCTGGCCTGGGCCCGGCCTTTGCCAGCCCTGAGGGACCGACAGCAACTGAGCCGAGCTCCAGCCCCGGGAGAGACTTTCTGAATTTGGCATCTCTGCGGGCACACTGAGGGTTTGCTGTTCAGGGTTGTTCATTTGTTGTGCTGGGGAGTGCTTTGACTGTTAAATAAACAACTTTTTTCCACTTTCCTCCAAGGAAATTTTTTTTCCTGTCCCAAACCAGCTGGGGGGGAGGGGCGGTTCAAATTCATTTTCTAGAGGGACTCCATCCAAAATTTTTTTCCCAAATTTGCCCTAAACCAAGACAACAGGCTGTACCAATTCCAGCGAGGAACACAGCCCATTATATACGGAGTGCCAAGGACACGGCAGAGCTTTCCCAGGAAAAACAATCCCATTACACACGCTAAAGAGCCTCGAGAAGGAGCAAGACTTAAGCAAAACCTGCAGTGTGGAACTGATGAATATATTCATTTAAGATCTTTTGTGAATCCCTACACAGCTCGACTCACTGCTCTGCAGAGCCGGGATGCCACGTGCGGGGCTTGATTCGGGTTCAGCATCCCCTGGAAGTCGTGCCAGGGATGCTGCCAGGTGACTGCTCTAGCATCCCTGGATCCCAGCGGGGAAAAAGCAGCAGACTCCACAGCAGCGTGCCGGGAGCAGTCAGGGAGCTGCAGGACACAAGTCTGAATCCCAAACTTCAGCGGGCACACTCAGGTTTGTGCAACTCACCTGGCCGAGGGCGATGCCTACTGGAACTTCATCTCCAGGGAGCAGATCCCAGACCTCTGGGCTTCCTGAGAAGCCATTCAGACTGTCACCTGATCATCAAATATGAGATTATACTTCAAGCCCATTTTTCTCCTTTAAGTGGACATATCTGCATTCGCCACATTGAACCATTACCAATCCATCTCCTGCCTCCCTCCACAGCCTCATTAAACACACACCACAACTCTCAGTTTGCCCACCCAGAGCTTCTCTATTCCTCTCAAAGGAAAGAGCAATTCTGAAGAATGCCAGAACTACTGATCTGCCTTTCTTTTGTGGGGTTTCAAATGTTCAAACACCTCTGCTTCAAAAAGGACAAAGTTTGCTGGTTTGATTATCCTGTACTACCCTGCCAGAAGACAGCAACTTGAAGAAAGAACTAGCATATAAAAAGGAAGAAAAAGAGATGAAATTTGCTTCTGTGGAAGGAATACAGACTATGAAGAAAAGGGATGAAAAGCGTAGAAATAACAAGATGGGCAAGACAAGAGATGAACAATACAACTTTGAGTGAGTTTTTAGGGAGTAATAAATGCATTATACAATATGGGGTCCTATAAAAATACAGGTTATATATGTATTTAAGTATTAATTTATATATATATTTAAAAACTTAATCCATGAAAGTTGGTTTTGGAACAAAATTAGGTTTGAGGTGTCTAAATTACATTTCATGCCCAGGGTCATTATTGCAGTTGAGATTCTCAATATTCCATGGAAAGAAAAGCAATAACAGAGTAAATGTATTGCTTTTCAGGCAGACAGCCACCAGAATGCCAGTGAATCTATAAATACCTGCAGGAAAATGAAGAAGGAGCAACTTCAAAAGTCAGTGATTGGAAATGAGCTTCCAAACCTCTCCCATGGGGAGTCTGACTCTTAGTGCAACAGCACAGGAAAAGGGTCAGGACAACTGTTTAGGCCTGCTATGCTCCAGAAATGGATCTTTTGTTGAGATTCTGTGATGGGTTTCAGTGCAAAATGCAATCAGGGATGTGTTATCCTATTGCCATCTGCTGGAACTGGGGTGGGGGGTGGTGTAATCTTCTGTCAGTGGCCCAGCTGATAAGAAACCAGCAAGAGCAGTTTCTTTATCTCTTCCACAACCCAACCTCCCTCCAGGGAGAGATCTTCTGCTCATGGGTCATGGAGTCCCACTGATAAACTCACGTCATCCCATTGGGAAATGCTCCAGCTGGGGGGAGGAGCCAAGCATCCCAACATGCATAAAACCCTGGGAGTTGGAACAAGCAGCAGCCTTCTCCACTGGACTCCCAGAGGAAGACCAGGCCCATCTATCCCCACTGGACCTTCAGCAGAGGCTGCACCTTTCTCCAGGATCACTGCTCCACCAGAGCCACATCAGCCACTGCAGGAGGGTTGCAGCCACCATTGCAACTGGACTGCCACCAACACCCTGACCCACAGGGTGTCAGGTTGGATTCTAACTCTGTCAGTGGTTTTTCTTCTTCCTGCATGTGTTTTGTTTTCCTTTTCTTTTTATTTTCCCTTTTCCTAATAAATTGTATTTCTGACTTGGAGTCTCTCACTGGTTTTGCTTTCAAACCAGAACAGATTCACTGCCCCTCCAGAGGGGTGCTGCCAAAATAATGAGTTCTTCAGCTGCAGGGAGGGCACTGAGAGCTAATTCCAGGTGAATGGGATGGAGAGGAGCAGAGGGAAGCAGCTGCAGAAGGCCCATGATGAGAGGGTAGAACACTCCACGTTCAAACTTCATACGAAGAGCTCTCAGATTTTGACAGCAAGAGATGCAGAACATTTAGGGGAAAAATAGAAAAAAAAATAAAAATCTCTCCTGAGCCCTCACTATCCTTTCATGCCAATCCCAACTTAGCATGCAATGTATCATCTAAGCGACATTAACTGATGGTATGGAATTTATGAGAGATGTCCTGTGTCTGATTAAACAGGAATTGAAAGCAACAGGGTAGAACAGAGGAGCACAATAACATTGTCTTCGCATTTCTAAAGACTGAGAAAATAGGTCCTTTTTTTTTTTTTCTAAGGAGAGAAAGAGATAATATGAATGTAAATTAAATAATGTTTCCTCCTGAAGACCTGCTAGATCAAAAGCAGATAAAGTGATAAAGTTAATTACAGATCTCTGTGCTACATAATTCATCTTTACTATATAATTCACCTTCATGAAATGTGAAACTCTCGTTTAGGGGAAAAAATACAAACAAAGCCCAATACAACACCAAAACCATGTCACTCCTTTCCTCAAAAAGATTTTTCCTGGTTTTCTGTAATATCGTTGCTGCTGTCTGGGTGAAAATAGGACGGCGGACGGAGACGAGAGATCTCTATAAGCTGAATCCTAAAACTTAACTTTTATTACAAAAGGTAGGGGCGAAGCTTGGACCCAGCTTAGAGCTGCTTGCAGCAGCTCTGAGCTGGCCCACGTGGGGGAGGAGGAAAGGCTGAGGGACAAAAGGCCCAGGTGAGGGAGGACAAAGCAAGAGAGGGGAAGAGAAGAGGTAAGAGAGTTAAGAGGCAAGAGGGTAAGAGCGTAAGAGAAAAGAGAGCATAAGGGGCAAGAGAGGAGAAGATGTAAGAGAAGTAAGAGAGGAGAGAGCAAGAGAGGTAAGAGAGGAGAGAGGTTAGAAAGTAAGAGAGTTAAG